>CACKRE030002775.1:68756-86936 GCA_902602495.3 Ectocarpus sp. CCAP 1310/34 | reverse complement strand
CGGGGGGGGGGGGGGAAAGGTGAAATTGGTGATGATTCTCAAAGCCTATGGCAACAGGCACATCGGAAAATATGAGCAATAATCAAGTTTTTGCTTCCTTGTTGTTCATGGTCTGTAGCTTATTCACGCACAGCCTAAATCATCAGGACCTATGCCTTGGCGTCGACGTTTCGTTATTGTCTTGGTAGGCTTGAGTTGAGCGTATGCCTGGCGTACGCAAGTGTACACCATGGTGGGTGACACAAGCGAAACCACGATCACCGCCCCCAGCGGCTGGTCCGTGGTTACGAAGATGCTCGGTCTCAAGAGGGCGGAGGTCCCGAGCTAGATGCACCACAGGTCTGCTGCCTGCTGTGCGTGCCGGCCGAACCCAACATCGTATCAAAATATTCAGCAACCAACAATCACAGCGTCTGTTTTTGATGCATGTAGGCGTGCTTCCATTCCATCCCGTCGCTGGATCAGTAATCGAGCAAGCTGAAAAGCGTTCGAAACAGCTCCAGTTACACCTCAAGAATAGCTTTCTTCGAACCATTGCGGATACACGAGGCCGGGGAGTTTTCGCAGTCGGGTATTTTCCACCCACCAGGCCACCTTTTCGTGACAACGCCCTGCATTTACAGGCCGTTCAACAGTAGGTCCTTTTCGGAACAAAGCGCCTCTTGTAGGAGTAGCAGTAAGGACGCACGCACCAAGCTTGTTCACATATTGGCGCGTGTGTGCAAAGTCTTTCTTCGATCGCTAGCAGAACGGTGCTAGAACGGTAAAAACTAAGGACGTCTTCAGCATCCTGCTTCACGTATCGGTTCATCTCTGAAAAACGTAGGCTTCCCGTGCACAAGTCGTGGCCTTGGCACCCGCATGTCGTTGGCAAGGCATATTTGATCGCTGGGAAAAGGCCGTTGCTCACCCCCGTGTAGAAAGTAACGCATCTATTTTCGCAGTATAACGCGGAATCTAAGCCCATTCCCGCCGTCGCTGTTTCACGATACAGTCGTCTGTGAAATTTACGATAACACAGTCCTATACCTGTGCCCACGCAGTGCACGTACATAGTTCTAATCGGTCAGATAACCCCCCGCTCGTGCCACGAAAACTGCCTCAAAGGCATCCGCCACCACGCTGTGTTCCCCATCATGCCAACGCCTTCCAAGCTTCAAGGGAGAGTGCCCGACCTCCCCCCCCTCCAAACGCAACAACGTTACACTAGTAGGCTAGACATGGAAACCCCTCTACGCCATGTTGTGGTCAACCGTGTCTACGTCCTCCAGCTCTAACAGTGCTTCTACCGCCGCTAGGTTAAGCTCCATCGCCTCGTCGTCGACATCCGCGAGTCCTGATGGGATCAGAGCCAGGCCAGTTTCCCCTGTTATCCCTGCCTCACTCAAGGCACCTGTTGACCATGGGGAGGGGACGATGCGCTCTCAATTATGCGTGACACCACTTGGCCTTGGACAAAGGCGGGACGGGGGTAGCACCTACGGGAAACTCATGTTTGCTCGCGTTTACCCTCTTGATCGTGGTCCACGTTTTATTTTATTTTTACGGAGCTCACCGCGTGTTCCTACAACCTCCTACACACCTTCCAGCCATGGTGTTCGATAGGAGCATCAACTTCGGCCTTGGCAGAATTGTGGAGGTAGGAAAGCAGTTGGTGACATGAGGAAGGGCTGATTCGTTAGCGAAAGAGACAACGAACCATACATGAAATTATACCGGCTGCTTCATTCATATCAACATCCTGTCTTATGATCATGTCGTTCATGTGTCTCATGAGGCTGTTCTGGATCAGCCCGTCCGTGTTTTCGTATTGGCCTCAAAAATATTGGTGGGCCTCTCTCCACCGCGTCGTCTACGAGACCCCAAAAGTCCCGTGATCACAGAAGGCGCACAAGGCAGACCCACAAACGGCCCACGATACACAAACAACTGCCAGCACAAAAAGCAGCAACAACAACAACGAACCCCGACAATGTGGCGTACGTCCTACTTTTACCTGTGAGCGTCATGAGGTCCTTTGGTGACGTGAGAATCCAGGACGTCCCCTCGTGGTCTCCTTCCACCACCTCCACGTCGTCTACCCCGGACTCGATCGCGGCCTCGATTACCTGGGCCAGGCACACGCACAGCACACAACAGCGGAGGGGCAAGAGTCAGGCACACAGATGGCACGAAAAAACAAACAAGGTACTTGAAAGCAGTACTTAGTACATACAGGGGTGAATGGCCTCTGGAGCGGGCTCATGAGAGCTCAGCAGTGTCGTCAAAGGGTGCAAGCTGAAAAAGAAAGGACCGTCTTCTCGAGAATTTGATGTTGTGAAGGAATCGAACAGGGAGGGGTACGCAGACCCCATCCCGAACCCAACCTCCCCGATTGCATACTGTATCCAACGTGTGTACTCAATATAAAAGGCCTGCGAAGGCTACTGTAACGAAAACTACGGAGCCCCCGACCTTCACCTGCTCTTCGTCGACCTCCCCCTGCACCTCCACCCTCCCCCTCTTCTCGAACTGGAACAGCACCGACCCCTGTGCGGCCTGCTTGAGCCCTTGCTTCTTCCATACCGCCTTCACGTCTGCGATAGCCCGGTTCACGTTGTCCGTGAGGGCGGTGACAACCATCCCCGTGCCCCCGTGTCCGTACGCCTGGACGGTGTCAAGCGGGGCGGACGGGTCGTCGGTTGACCGAGGGAAGGGGGGAAGCGGCAGTGATTCAACTACACTCTAGAAATTTGCCGATATCCCTTCCACTCCCTGTAAAGACTTCAACACGACTGCTTGAGGTTATATCTCGAACGGGCAGTGCTTCAGTGAACGTATGGAGTACATAAAAAAAACAATGATTAAACAAGAACACACGACCAGTTGCAGACAAAAAAGGGTCACCTCGTAGATGACTTCCTTGAAGTCGCCCTGAGACCCGTCGACCGCCCGCTTGATGGCCCTCGCGATGTTGTCCTTGGGCACGCTGTTGTGCTTGGCCTCCTTGATGGTGTCGGCCAGCTGCTTGTTGGTGTCCTCGTTCGGCCCTCCCGCCTTCACGGCCTGCAAGGCGCACAAAGCACGACGGCGAGGTACGATATCATTGCCCTCGTTGTTGCTGCTGCTGCTGTTGTTATTGTGGTCGTGATTGTTGTTTCGCATTCAAAAACCGCTCCGGTCTCCGCTCAGGACCTCACAATATCTGTACTGGTCCAACTGATGCGGACCTCTTCCCGTGGTCACATGCCAACTACCCAAAAGAAGGGGTACACCATTTCTAGAAATCGAAGAACGAATCAAAGAATGCGGTAAAATAATGTGCACGGTGCACGGAGGAGCAGACGGCGACGCCGCCGGAAACTCCACCCCCAGTGCGTCGTTCGCGGAACGCCGATAGGACCTCGACAGTGGTCCAAAGCAGCAATGCCGTAGCGGCAAGTACGGACGGTTTCGCAAGGTGGAGGACAACCGCTGACCCACGCGATTCACTCCCGCTCTGTCGGACACTACGTGCCGTCCGCATGTGTGCGTGTTTTTGTTGCTAGCATCGACCGCGTCAACCGGCTGACCGATGAAAAGACGTTGGTCTTGTGCTGTTGACAACAAAAGATGCTTCAGAAGGCCATGACATGGGAGGATGTGTGTGTTTGCCGACGTCAATCGTCATCGCGTATGTACGCACTCACCATGATGATTTTTTTGCCGATCCTGGCGAAAGCCTTCCCGCGCTTGGCGTCCTCTCGCCCCTTCACCTTGGCTATCTTGGCGGCACGCCTACCCATCATTACAACCCCCGCCGCGCTCCTGTTAGAATGAATACGGGGGGTCGTCGTGAGCGTCGCAGATATGCTTTCCCGACGAAACAGGAAAGACTGGCCACCGAGTGGATGGCAAGGCCCCACCACTACATTGAATTGACTGCTGTGGAGGCCTTAGCAGTACTGCTCTAACACATGGCCTGAACCCCTGCGACGCGTTTTGCTACGAGTGCTCTTGTACATCGTTCTTGAACTAGGCGTTTTCTCGGATTGTTAAAAGTCGTTGCCGACCTTCAGCAAGACATCCCTCAATCGTGGCTGGTCGTCTTTCTGCCTCCTCTCTCATGTGGCACCTAGGGTTGACGCTTGTGACAACAGCGGAACACCGACTCGTACGATACCGGGCATCGAGGTTGAATGCAAAGGCAAGGGCCTCCATGCCAGGTGGTATGCACACGGCACACCTGCAATGGTAGATGTACGCTGCATTCTACTAATACTACAGTCGTACGTAAGCCAAGCAGCAGCAGTACATTCCGCCGTTGCACCGTCATCCTGCCGACCAAGAGGAACCCACTTCAACAAGCTGCCATTGATTGCGCGTTGAGTCACATCAGCACATGAATTCACTGCTTGTCGCTACAGCAGTCCTGCCGTTGTTTGGGGCACTCAATGTCAACAAGTCAAACGGGACGACATTGCCGTCGGCGGATAGTTGGCATGCGGCGAGACACTCAGCACTGAGGTGTGTACGTTCATGTTCAACGAGGAAGACCATAACGTCGCAGCAGCTACAGAGGAAGGGCTTGCTGTACCATTACTGCCACGACGTTCGGCTGTCGCTGCAAACACCAATAGCCTATTGCCGCCCCCGAGCGGCTTCCCCACACTCGACTCTCGTGCGCGCGGCAGTCGCCCACACCCTTCTACCTCTCACTCTGGCGCGGGAAACATGCGCGAGGCCTGCTGCTGGTTCGGTGTTTCTCCCAGCGGAAGCAGGAGCGATATGAACTATTCCCGTGCCACGACATGCCCACTGCATGGCATTGCTGCAAAACTGGTACTTTTACATAGCAAGCTCTTCTCTCTCACCAGCGACCTGTGCGTCGCTGCTGCTGCTGAGTAGGTTGATGTGACCGCCCATCATGATGCCGGCGTCCGAGCGCTCTGACTTCCTGGAGCTGAGAGGCCGTGGGGACAACGAACGCCGAGACGCCGGACAAGGCGGCGGCAAAAAGGGCGCACCCCAGGCAACGAGTACCAACAGGAGCCATGCCCTTGAACGCAGTCACCGCAGATGAGCGGTGGGCGGTTGAACGCGTTGCTGCAACAGAGCGACGGCGGAGCAAAACATTTCGCGTCACCCCCTTGCCGCGTCTCCAGGTTGCAGCACACGTAACACCTTTACCTTTCTTTCGCTCACCATACCAAGAGATGAAGTTCTTCCGCCACGCGCTCCCGGCCTTCACCGTTGCCCTGGGCCAAGTGTCCGCCTTTGTCACCCTCCCGGCATCCCACCAGGTTGCCGGCGTATCCAGGCGGCAAGGTGTGAATTGAAACTCAAGATGGTGATTTCATGATTAAACATGCGTTGAGTTGGTCTGTGTGCGGTTGCCGCAGCGTCAATTGACACACGATCCACCGCCAGCCGCTGGCACGGCTTGTGGCGTGCTGCCTGCCGTAAGAGAGGTTATTGTGTGCTGGGACGTTTTGGTACCAGCATTGCGTACCGTCTACAGCAGTCTTGCATGGAGTTGCAGTACTTGATCTGCCACACTGTTGAAACATATTACAGCAGTAGTAGTTGCAGCAGTTCGCGGTACACAAGGCAGTTGCAGCCGTAGACCAGATCCTAACCTTTTGAGTATAGTGTAGAGTCGTCAGCCTGGCAAAGGTGCGGAGTGTTTCAGGTGTGAATGGCTCGAGGGACACAAATCCCACCAGTCTCTAACACCAACAGGTTGCTGTAGTAACCATGCAATGCAAGTACATAGGAACAACCGGGCTGGGGTGAACCGACGAATAATATCCCGCATCCCCCAGACACCACGACGCCACCGGGCGTTGACACGTGGTGGCTCCATGCACGGATCAAGCCTGCACAACACACAAGTCAACGCGCCCGCCCGGCGTGCAACAGCGGCTGCACTGGCGAATTCGGCCACTTTTGTGTGCTTAGGGTATCGGGGCGAACTTCCTGACCAAATCTCCTCTGATTCGCGTCTGTACATACATTCCGGTCGCCCCGGTGGTCTAGTGGGTAGCCTCGCGGGCTGATAAGGGCCAGGTAATGGCATCGAGTCCCGGCAGATTGAGTTTTTTTCTCACTAAATAAATCCTGGTCTAGGATGAAAGCGATGCGTTGCAAAGCTCGTTGTTAGTAAACCATAATCGACGTCGTAAGTCGCGAGGGAAGGGATTGCTGTCCCCTTCTCGCCATAAAAATACCTCAGGCAGGAACCGCAGGAGGGGGTCCAGCCCCCCCCTCCTGTGTGACCCCGGATGGGTCGTCTAGCTAGTATAAGTGGAGGATAGGGGCCAGAGGGGCAGACGACAGAATCCGATGATGGGAGAAAAAGAAAAAAACTACAGTATCTTGAGGCATGGCGTCTGGAGTACATGTATGCATAGATATTCACACCGCAGCCGCCCGCGATCGATAAGTTGTGCACTGCAGCAGTGTACCTATTTACATCTAGCGCTTCGGCTGCCAATTCGCGCTTTCCAAACACAGCGCAGTTGTCCTGCTTTGTAGAAGACCCAATAACCCCTGCTGCCCCGCAACTGGTACGAAAGGCAAGCACTAGGATAACCGCAAGCCAATGCCGACAAGACAGAAAAAATGGGGTAAAGGAAGAGGAGGGGATGGCACAGGCTGGCTAGGAGAGCAGCACTCGCCGCCCGAAAGAGACAGCAGAGTCACTGCACGAATTCCCGCGGCCTGGAAAGGGTTTAAAGTTGCATGTCTGCCTGATAGGAGTGCGTGTGATTGTTAAACATACATGCAGTCACAGAGAGACTATCCGTTCTAGGTACAACCGTCGTCGAAGCGAATGGGTTGAAGTATTTTTGGTGAATGGGGGACATTGTTCTTACTTTGGTTTTTGGTGTTGGTTGCGCAACACAGAACGCGCCCGCACTCAATAATTTGGATTCAAGAAATTGAGCCCCAAAAAAACAAAATCGGAGGACTTGAGCACCATTTTTGAGCTCGGTTTAGAACCCCTACACTAAAGGCTATAGCGTCCACCCGTCGCATGACCCCAGACACTGATAACCTCAGCCTCGGGCAAAAGCGGGCGCGTTCTGTATCGGAGAAGCTTTGCTAACGGCAAAACATTTCAACACAACCTGCGCCCGGAATAGTTCATCTCCTCAACTCCCATCGAGGACGGCTCCCTCCTGCTTCCCATGTTTTGTTAAGATTTCGAGCGGCAGAACATTGGCACTCGCTTCGTGTCGAAATGGACGCCTGACTCATGGTCAAACTACGTGATGCCCATTAGGCAAGAAACCTTCCCCGAACAATCAACCGATGACGTATCTCGTTTGGTACAGCATCTGCAAGGAGGACATCCAGCTTCTGGTTCATCCTTGTGAAACGCCGCCTGGGCCAGCGATATCGCCCCTTCCCAGCATTGTAGCGATGCGCGGTATGGTCTAACGTGTATGGCAATGACATGCGTTGACATGAGTGCACCCCGCCGTGTCCGATGCTCCCTCAGCTGCGAAGGCATGGACGAGCGCTGCCGGAGCGGGGTGCAGAAGAGCGGCCTCTTCCACAAGACTGAGCATGGGAATCTTCGACGACGTCACCGCCGAGATGAAGGCGTCCATGAAGAGCGGCGACAAGCCCAAGTAAGACAGTTTTCTGCAAGTTGTTGAAACCGTCATTTGAGCAGTGGGTGGGAAAGATGCCGGTGCTGGTTGTGGTGATGGTGGAGGCGGGCGTCGCTGTGGGCAGCGACGTTGTCTTTGTTGTTATGGTCGGTGGACTCTGAACCCTTCCCGTCCGTTGTTGTGGTGGCCACACGTGCCGTTGTTGTGGTGGACTCTGAACCCTTCCCGTCCGTTGTGGTGGTGGCCACACGTGCCGGCGTGGCCAATGGAAACCTCGGCGATGTGCATCAAGGCTTCGGGCGGATGCGAGTGCTGTACCCCAAACACAACGAGAATTCCGGGAGGAGTATTCCTCACCCCCGTCCCCCCTGTGCGTCTTCGCGTTGCGTGCAGGCTTGAGGGTTTGCGGATGGTCCGGGCGGCGTTTTTGACGGAAACCAAGGCGGTGAGGGCCTACAGATCTGCCCCAGGAGAGGGCGTGTTGTTGAATCAATGTAGGAGGACAGGACAGACTGCTTAAAACTGGTGTCCGGGCGTGGTGTGGACGGCTTGGGAAGGACCCGATCGTACCAAGTAGGTGGGGGACAGACCAGCTCTATGAAAACTCGAGTTCGTAGTTTTCCTTCTGCCCACAAGAGGTGCACGGGCGTACATAGCTCATCCCTGCATGTTTGGCCGAGGGAAATATGCACCCGACCCATGAGTTAGCTCATGAAACTGTCCGTTGTGTGATGCGTTGTTTTGATAACATGTTTGGTCCGCTCGGCATTCGCGGACCCCACGTTCGCAATATGAGGTGTTCGTCTCAAGTACGAGCTGCAATAACTTGAAGGAATTGAGTTGATGACAGTTTGAGTCAGGTTTTTTGGGTTTTACATGAGCGGGTCCAACCAATATCTGGTATGCAAGTGGCAAGGATTCGATGCTTTGATGGAACACCTGCGGCGTTTTCGTACGCGCTCACCGTGCTGGTGATGTCCGCGCATGTTATCACATTGTAATTTTGCTTCTTTTTTTTTTTCCCAAAGGCGGGATCGGGGGACAAGCTTCCAGACGAAAAGTGCATCGCCATCCTCCGAAAAATGTCGAAGCAGCAGCAGGAGTCGATCGACATGTACCGCAAGGGGAAACGTGACGACCTCGTAGAAAAGGAGACCAAGACGAAACAGCTCATCGACGCGATGCTCCCTCAGGTGCGAGGCCCGTGTGTGTGAGTGTTGGCATGCGCACGTACTGCTGTACGCTTTTCGGTTGACGTCGTCCACGCCGACCTTCTGGCAACAGTGAAAGAGGGACTTAAATATTCTCAGGGGGTCACGAACCTTCGATGTATGGCGCGTTCGTCGGTGGGTTCGTTGTTTGTATTTTCCCGATTTGAACCGTCCTGACGTCGATTGAATGTCTCTCCCGTAATCGATTGAATGTCTCTCCCGTAATAGTTGCTGACCGTTGTCTTAATAATATGGGTTTTGAGGCCTATCAGCGTAAGGATCTCATCGGGGCTCTGTGACCGAACCCTTAACTCTCCTTGGTATGATGTGCTGAGACTGCTGGTGGCGAAATTCTTGTGCGCTTCGGCTTATGGACGAAGAAGGACTTCCTTTACCGGCAACAACGACGACAACAGCATTAAGGTAGTTCCACCCACTTGTGTATTTGTCTTGCTTGTCTGTTGAGACTTTCCGCTGCCGGCGGTCTCATTCACCGCCCTCCCGTTGCCGGCGCCGTCGGCGTGGTATTCTTGGCACCCTCCGATTTGCGATCGCCCGGCAATATGTACCCGCGCCCAAATCGTCAGCTAGCGGACGAGGCGATGACTCAAAAATGGGTCGATGAGGCAATCGCGTCGGCCGGCGCTAAGGGCCCGTCCGACATGGGGAAGGTACGGACATGGGCTACGTTCGGGGCAGGCAGTTTGGAGGATGGTTTTCGAGCTGTCATTATGGATTCTCGTTTGGGAGTTGTTCGCGCACTGAAACGCCTTTTTTGTGCGGACCGAATATCCTCGAGTCGCTTCAGCATTTTCGAGGACCCTCGCGCAATAGAGGCAGGCTTGCATCGTTGTTGGTCTGCCATCCCGAAGGACAGGCTCATCGAAGAGAAATATCAGGGTTCGAGCACTTGCTAATGGCATGAACCGTCCGTCCCTGATTGTCACCCTGCCTCCGCTCGATTTCGTATCCGCGTTGGCATGGGTCGAAAGGTCTACAACATAGTCTGACGTGGCAAAGTCCTAGACAAGGGTATAAAACGATAATCTGGTGGATTTTTGTCGAGTCTTTTATTCATTTCGTGGCGTGTCCGACAGAATGGATCCGACAGTACTGCTGTTCATAGACTAGGGCCCCCAACTCGCGTAATTTCACCCCGAAAATGCATTCGCCCCGCCTAGAAAACATTTTTTCCCTAATTGTGCTGGCATACCCGTGTACCAGGTGATGGGCCTCCTTATGAAGGCGCACAAAACGGAAATGGACGGAGGATTGGCGCAGAGGCTTGTTTCCGCTCAGCTGAAGGGTGAATGATCTCTGATGGCCCAGGTCTTGGGAGATCTCATTGCGTAATCGTTTTTTTCGCCGCGTTTTGACTTCACAGACGGTGTGTGGTGTGACTTCTGCTCTTGTGCGAACCGCCTCCTTTGAAAAGTTTGGTTTGGCCGTTTCCTTGCCTTCTGCACGCGGGTATTTACGAGGGCATAGGTTTGTAGTCACCAACTGAGGTGGCAACGTCTTGTCTCTGGTTTTTACCTACGGGGGGCAGGTACTATGCAGCTTCACACGTAACTGGTTCTCTACCTTCCGCAGTAGACGTCGGTCGCGTCAAGTCGAGTGTTCCCACTCGCGAATTGTCCAGGGTCAAAAGCATTACCTGAGTATACCGGTTCTTCCAAGGCCAAGTCATCACCTGTCAGCTGTAGCTGGCTATCAGGGCCTCTATGTTGTAGTATACCGCGGATATACAAATGGTATTGCCCCACGAATACACGGCGTGGTTGGAATGAATCCAAACGCCCACAAAGTGTCACCGTGATGTGGTCTCCCATGCGAAGGGTGTGCGGTGGAAACCTCCCTGGACTCGGGTTCGTTAGGTCATCCGAACGAATCGCTACACAAGAGTCAGCGGGAGGTGCTGTCTCATGCGACTTGTACGGTAGCAACCTCGACAATGGTTCCACGACCTGGCCACAGCGGACGTGTCAATAGCTGTCCTCTAGAATATGGGGTGGGCGATCATGAGAGATCTCAGTGAGCGCTACTTTTTTCGCCGAACGACCGAAAATGAAGCAGCGTGTTTGAAAGGGCATGATTCGCAGACGCCAGTCAGATACGCCCGGACATGTGCATCAGTAGTTCGATGTTTTCGATGCACTCTCGCCGCTTGCGCGCTTTTCATGGGGCGTGTCACTGTTGGCCCAGATGTAATTATTCGAAAGGATGTAGTGTAGAGGTTCCAAACTACGACCAGCCGGCCACTGGGAGGGTCAAGCATTCGCCAAATCAAGAACAACAGGCCAAGATACGCACGAAGTTGGGCGAAAGGGGACCGACTTCTCGCCGGACGAACGCCTCCACAGGACAAACCCGCGTGCGCGTTTCTGGCGGAGGGATGAGCGCGAGGGTGGCAGCACGGAGTGGGGAGGCCAACATCGAGGGATTAGAGAACAGTATCACGAGGGAGACCCAACCTGCAAACCCTTCAAGTGGAAGAAGCTGGGGGGGGCAGTTCGAGATGCAGCTGTTAGGTTGGACGGACGTCGGCCCGGAGGTATAAATAGTCGTGGGACGTTAGCCGGCATCTACATCCCCCCACGACAGCACCATCTTGCACTGCAATTTGGGGGTGGAAGAGAACGATAGCTCTTGGGGAGACGGGATGGAGGCGACTACACGGGAATGTCGTCGACCCCGACAAGCGGTCGTGTCGACTACCGAAACCGTAGATAAGCTGTCGGCCACAACTATCTATCCCATCGATATGATTATGTCAGATAGAGCAGTATCAGATTTCAGATATCACATCCACGAAAATGCGGCGGAACTCTTCGACAGTCCCGCAGCGAAAAAAATTAAGAAAAAAAGAAAAAAGGCGAACGGTCGACGAACAGCAACAAAAGAAAGCCACCACACGACGAAAAGCTACAAGAGAAAAATGTGGTCCCTGCCCCGCGCGCTCTGTGGTGTTCAAGGTCGCACGCGCTTTGTGTTCCGTCCTATATCGGCCAAAGGGATAGGAAAATGCCTCATAATGACGCGCCGCAAGAACCATCATGAGAGATCCTGCTCGTCTTGGCCGTCCTCGAACTTCGTCTGAAATTGGTCGGCTATGTCGGGTCCCGACGGGAACGAGGAAGACCCCCGTCCCCAATTGGGCAAGGAATACGATGGCCGGGTGATTGTGGCTGTTCTGGTGATGTTTACTATCACCGCCTTCACCATCCTGAGCTTGTCGTACATTTTCGTGATGTGGCGCATCCGGCACAACTTCTTCATCGCGATGAGGTACAGGAGAAACTACAGCAGTCTGCTACTGCTGTAAAGGGCAAATGCACATGAAAAATTTTAAGCAGTACCTAGACCGGCCGTCGTCTCCACCTCTAGGTTGAAACATTGGAAATGCTTTCTACGCGGTACGTGGTGTTGTGTCTAGAAATGCGTAAGGATGTTGCCGATCGCGTTATGGCGCAGAAAACAGGCGGTTCTCGCCATCGTCTATGCATCTTTGCTCCGGAACCACCTGGGTCACAACCACATAGTCTATTATAGTCCATTAGAGTACAGGCATACTTGTACAAATCATGCGATATTTACTACAATAATGCCTTGATTGGTGATCTAGGTGTCCTTCTGTATTGATTGCTGTGTGGCATCGCGTGAGCAGGCAGATGATATGTCGTTCTTCACAAGGCCAATGAAAATATTCTCGATGAAGATATATTTCCGCCGCGCGAAAAACAGGTCACCACTACTAGCGTGCGGGTGCGGGTTTTTCCTCTGCGTTCGCGAGTGGTCCGCCACTCTTGAGTACGTCGTTGCATGGGGCGGACGAGTTCCCACGGACGACGGTAAGACAAGCGGATCCGAACACCCCGCTTGCTGAATACTCGAGAATGCCAGCCACAGCATCTGCCTAACCTTTCGGGAGTTGTGATCTTTCATGGAAGATTGGCTACAACGTTATCTTATCCATGTTGAGGTTGCTGAAGCGTCGTATCTACTATGCGTGGTGCCATCGCTCAACACATGTACGGTAGCCGAGGCTCCGAATGCCCCTATGTCGTGAATCCCTCAACTTCAACGACGGCTGCAATCGAAATTCCTTCCACTCGAAATTCCCAATAAACGTTCCGTTACTCTTATAGGGATCGTCGACCTGGTTGGCCTGCCTATGGTGTTGTGCGCCGTAGCACTAGCAATCATGCGTGCTTTCCGCGTCGTGCTCATGTACTACCCCCAACGGCGGAAAGCTTGGGGGCGCATCCCGAAGGAAAGGATGATTTTCAGTGCCACTCTCTGCGCGTATGTTATGATGGAGATCTTGGTTTGGTCGGCAGCTGCGGTGTTTGGAATTCCGCGGTGAGAGGGGGTCCAGTGAGCTTCTTGCCGGGGTTTCTGCTGAAGGCAACTCTGCTACGTGACCGATGCACCGTCGGCCTCTGATTCTGGACGTGGTCGATAGTGTACTGCCCGTCGTGTTGGATCGTGACACTTTTCTTCCTCCCTAGGATGAAATGAACATCGACCGCGCTCCTTTACTCTTGCGTCGCCTGTCTTGCCATCGCAATGGTCATCACCGGACCACACTTAGACTTTTAGTAAGAACATTGCCCAGAAAGGCTAGCGTCGTGTCGCCAAGCGATTACCGTGCCAGAGCCGCACGGTATCCACCGTTTTGCGCTGTGGAGAACCGTGTCTTCCGCAATGACGGTACGGCCATGTGACAATTTGTGCGCGTGTGTCACACAGCTTCGACCACCCTCAACATCCCTTGCGACGTATGTGTTATATCACACCAAGCAGCGCTCCTGTTTGGCTCAGAATGCGATACAGGTTTACAACGCGCGCCTCCGGAACCTCAACGAACCTAAAAGAAAAAATCACACGTCTGTACACCGTCCTTCGTCGATTTCCTCTTCACCGCCGCCCTCATTCACTTCGTATTCGGACCTCCACCGCAGCGCTGGTGACGCCACGTCGAGCATAATCGCGCCCTTGGCGGTTATGGTGGCATTGGTGGCAGGGTTTTGGATGGGCCGTCAGTTGGGCAAGGTCGACGACATGTGTAGCGTGAGCACCGAGAGCCTGAAGATCGGAGGCTTCATGATAGGCTCGGCAGGTGACCAAACTTGCGAAGCGTATGGGTACAAGCGTTCAAGAACGGATTTTATACAACCAGACCCAGCACGCAGCAGAACGTAGCCAACACTTGTGTGTGTGTGCGTGTTTATATTATTAGCATNGTGTTTTTATTATTAGCATCGACCGCGCTAACCGGCTGACCAATGAAAAGACGTCAGTCTTAGTGCGGTTGAAAACACAAAACACTTCTATCTACCATGAACTGGGACCCCGTGAGGGGGCAGCATGGGGGAGGCTAAACTATCCTTCGGATTAAAAACAGAAACAGCAGCAACAGACGAAGAATGCACGCGTCTACCAAGGCTATTACCTAGTACTCGAGTTCGTTTAGGAGTACTTTCACCAGTGTCCTCCTTGTTTACGCTACCATCATTCTGATCCTTGTGTGTGTGTGCGTGTGTGTGTGTTTCTTATTAGCATCGTGTGTGTGATTGCACCGTTGGAAACCAAACCATCCACTTGCCAGAACATTTCAAAAGCTCTTGTTACGAAAGTGCAACTGGTGTAACGGAATCAATCAATTTCTTCCTTGGTTGTAACTGGAGTCAGTTACAGTATAGCTGAATAGCAGCTGCCTCTCTTCACTGATAGCATCAGGGCCTGGCCTGGGTCCCGAGCCGCAACGGTCGCCCCCCCGTACAGTACGAGCAGAATTTGACATTTGTAACAATCGTAGCAAGGGAGAGACGTGCGATAGTGTGTGGAAGGTTGGCTTTTGCCACCGACCTCAACCACGGCTTCGTCCGGGCTGCTTATTCTTGCTTTGACCACAGTATGTGCCTTTGTCATGTGGATTTGCCCTCGAAATGGGTTGCTGTTCTTGCGGCACACCACGGTAGAAAAAGTTGAACATTGGCGGTTCTCTTTCAAGCAATAATTACCCTGGCGATGCGTTGTTCTTGACTTGAAACGCATTCGCGAGAGAGGAGTCTTCATCCACCATCGGAGTAACATCACCGCTCAGTCCGAATCAGCACCGTGTGACATCTTGGTGATCCCATTGCTCATGTACAAAATTCTGCTACGATACAAGAGCTACGGTACTCCCGCTGAAATTCATGGCAAATGGCGTTGTGTGTATCACCCCTTGACGATATTCGTGAGCAAGATAGGTGCACTGCTCTAACATTAGCGACCGCGATACATGTAAATAATATCGAACCTCGAGACCAACTTGTGTATGTCGCTATTGAAGGCACTCATACGTACACGCTGCGAACATCTCGACTTCATGGAATACTACAGTTTAGTTGCTCTCGTGGTGTCATCCAAACAGGTTTATACGCGATGTTACTGCTGGTGCCTATGCAGCCGTTGGCCTTCAAGTACGCGCACGTGGCCCACACAGCCATCAGCTACAGTCCAGTAATCTGGATCGTGTAAGTACGCCTTGCCTACCCGAACAAACCACCGGTGCCATTGCCGTGCTGTACACAGCAACTTCCACGGTAGTATTGCACTACTGAAGGCTTATGGAAGCTAACAACAAAACTCCGTTCGGGGGGGAAAGGATGGGCAATTGATCAGCGCCATCCTGTTCTCATACCTGTTTTGAGAGGGATTTCGACGTCGTTTTCCTTGGAATCGCCAGTGAATGGCGCCTGTCTGGCCAAAGCATTCGAAGTCGTGTGCATCGCCTTTGACGAGTCGTCCAACGATTATTCGCCAGAACGAGTGCACATCAACCGACGAACCCAGACAGGGGCGAGCAGGGACTGAAGATGTCTGCGTTCACCTGGACACATTTCCCAGGGTAGTTCAAAGAGATTCACAAAAGTGGCGTACTGAAGGAACAAGTACATTACGCAACAGTGAGAGAGAACCTGCGGGGGACACACATGAAAGATGCAAGAAAAACACAATATTTGCCTCTCAATGACTCAACTCCATCGCGCCTTTTGCCGGCACAGAAACATCCAACCCGTTCGAGAGATTCTGAGCAATAACTACGGGTGCACGAACAGCACGCTTGATGGCTTCTGCCTCTTGTACGGTGAGTCCGTTCGCGTGCGGCACCATTTCTGATGTTGGGGTTCGACCGTGGAGAAGATGTTCAACTACGGATACAATCGTCCTCCGTTGCAACGGAGTGGAAAACAGAATAATTCACCAAAATACCATTCCAGCAGTTTAACTTATTACTGAAATCGCCACCCCCCCCCTCTCTCTTTCGTTCGTTAGGGATCATCCCTTGGAGGAGCACCGTTAAGGCTTCGCGAACAGTATTGCCTGCCGCGAGCGCGCACAGGTCTCCGGTGCACTCTCAAATTTGCAGTGATGCGTACCTCGGAACACCGCTTGACGACATCATGAACTTTCTACCGCTGAGGGAAGCTTTCGGGGAGTTTTGTCGGAAGGCCCTGTGTAGCGAGGTATGTATGAAAATGGAAAGGGTATCCCCCTTTGACGCTTCTCGTGGTCTTTCAACGGTTTCTCGCGTGTCATTGATGTTTTCGTGTTATTCTTTCTGCTGCCTCCTACCAAGAACTGCATCCCTTGGTTGGACACAGCTATCCAGTACAGTAGACTACAAGGCAGCGCTGAATTGAGGTCAAGGTCAATCCTGCCAAAAGCACAATTATTTCATAATGAATATCCTTTGCAACTCAACTTCCACACACTCACCGAACGGCAATCTTTACCTCACAACTGGCCGTGGTCGCCCAAGTCTCCTTGCCACCGCGACCGTTATTTTCATATGTTTTTCATCTTGCACCATCATCGATCTACTCTACCATCTCTTCCTAATCATCTCCGTAGTGGCACTTAGTAGGAACATTACATGCATCATCACTGCAGTATATCCCCGTCTCTTCTCTCCAGTCATTTCAATTCCTGGTGGATGTATTGGAGTTCAAGCAGTCCGTCTACGCCGTCGTTGAAGCCGGTGGCAAAAGCGAGGACACCGCGGGTAAAGGCTTCAAGGGTTACCTGACGATCGTGCAAGAGTTTGTCGAACCTGACGCTCGCTCAGAGGTACAATTTGTTGAAAAGGCTGTACAGCAAATGTTTCTAACGTGGTGGTGCCTCAAGACGGCACCCAGAGGTGCTGCTTACCGTGATGAGGTTTCAGCATGGAACGTGCGGTGAAGCCTCGAAACCAAATACAAAAGGCTCTGTATTCATTCATAGTTTATTATTTGCTGGGGTATTGCATCGTGCTACATTCAGAGTGAGCCATGCGAGTGATGCGCATTTCAGTATTGCGATTTGTCATTGATGTCAGCTTGTCTGAACGGGAATGTATCCATAGATTCCCTCGTGAATACCAGCGGGACCGTTCACCACTGGCACCGCCCGGTGGGTATGCCCTCGCGGCATGCATGACTGTACATTCAATAACAACCATTCTTCGACATACTGACACACAACAGGTGAACATCGACAGTAACGCCAAGCGCGCAGCCCTCCTCTACAAGGACGAACACGAATACAATTCACTTTCCCTGGTGAGGAATCGTTCAGGAGCAGCAGTAGCTTTGCCGAACTGTCTGCACCAACTATCCATGTCCCGACGTTGTATGTGTAGTCCACAATCATTGGGAACTGTCAGAGCGAGGGATCCCGAGCGTTATGTATCAAGGAAGCCATTCACGACACGGACTGTAAAACCAAAATGATAGGAGAAATAGACAGTGTAGATCAAAGTCGCCAGCCGGTTGTGATGAGTTGGCAAATTGTGGGGGACACCCGACCTCTGAGTACGAGAGATGCCATTGGTAGCAATTCTCTCTTGGAAGCCCACGAATTCACTTTGGTTAGCCGTGCTCGGTCGTTTGCGTGGTTACTACTGAACGGCAGGGGGTATATACTCTACACGTAGCTCAGACAACCGATTCCCAGTGAAACGTGCTTGAACCATGAAGCCCCGATTGTTGATATGCGTGCATTGATACGATGAGAAATATACGCCAAGGTGAAAGAGGTGCGGACCCTCAAGATGCCACGCATGAATCTACTTCCACATTTCATTTCCGAACTCGATGGTACATTTCATTCTATATGATATCCCAATTTCCATTTTGTACTTCATTCGATACTAGCCACGCGAAATATGTATCCACCCGCCGGATGGCCAGGCAACCAGCTCCACCAAGGCTTGTGTTCGTGTGCGCATGAGCGAATGATAATATTCCAACGGGACTACAGGAAGTGGCTACGCAGATAGGAATCGATAGTCCCCCGTCCCCCCCGGTGTTTACCATCGGGGTTGGGTTTTCGTCGCTTGGCAACGACGTTGTAAA
>CACKRE030002775.1:25060-68031 GCA_902602495.3 Ectocarpus sp. CCAP 1310/34 | reverse complement strand
CCCCCCCCCCCCCCCCTGGGTTGGAATCACGGTTGATCCACGGGGCTCAGACCTGCGGGAGTGCTTGCCGTGTCGCGGCACTCTCCCTCTCCCGCCGCATCCTGATCATGTCTGTGTCTTTTGTACAAGTGATACCATCATCTTCAACACACATACAATATACTACCAGCTTGCAGGCAATGAATCCTTGCATTCGTTGTACGTATGCTTGCCGTGTCGCGGCACTCTCCCTCTCCCGCCGCATCCTGATCGTGTCTGTGTCCAAAGTACAAGTGATACATACCATCATCTTCAACACACATACAATATACTATCAGCTTGCAGGCAATGAATCCTTGCATTCGTTGTACGTATTCATGTATTCGTACAGCACTGGCCCGCAGTCTAGACATGTTAAGTGTCTCAAGGTGCGCTATTCTTTCAAGCGACCAATCCAATCAATGGCACAGGGGTTTGAGGCAGCTGGGAGATGTCATCGAACAAAAACAAGCGCAAGGAACAGTAGCGACATCCCTCAACATATTTTCCTGCTTGGTTTCCTTGGGCGCCTGGGTTGCCCTGGCTGCGTCCGCGCACAACACACACATACTACATACACGGCACGGAGTTGTGGTGTTTTTCCTTCTCCTGTACTATTCTGAACCCGGAGATTGGACAACCTCCTGAGCGGTCCCATTTCGGCGCAGCCCGATGGTAATCAATATTGTTTTCTGTCCCATCGCGATGTCTGTTCACTTGTGCCTCGCACACGCCGCAGTCGATGCTGCAAAAGAAACTCGCGCGCGACATTCGTTCGTGATATATTCTTGCTGCCGCCCTCCTTGAGCTTACCATTGGCCCACTCTGTGCAGGACCAACGCGCGGAGATATTCCTGCTGGCGGAGAGAGAGATCAGCCAGCTGCTCGCGGAAAATCTCGTGACGAAGTTCCGGGCCTCCACCGCATACAAAGAGCTCGTCGATGATGAGGAGCTCCATCAGGGTTGATGACGCAGAGAAATATGCGGAGTCGGCCCTTTCCCCCATGATGGTGTACCTAAAGTTTACAGCTTCGGATCAACCCCCCGTTACAATATGAGTCTCCGACGTAAACACCACGTACTTCGTAGAAGAAAATTGAAAGGCAAAAGGATTGATTCGCGGATTTCACCAGATATCCTCTCTGTGGAGGACAGCCGAGTGCCTTCCGAGTCTCCGCTCTGTTTCTGAGTATTTCTCCACACACACGCGCGTTCATCGCGCGTTAGGTTAATCGTCACTCAAAATCACGCCTATATATTTGCTTTGTCTTAAAACGAGAGAGAGGTGATAGACAATTGATGGCATCTTTCTGCGCCTGGCTGAGCGGTCCGCCGCTTCTTGTGTAGGAGGCTGCTGCCTCGCCAAAGAGTAAAAAAACATTTTATGTACCCCAGCTGGCTGGCATGCACAAGAACACGGAGAGCTTCAAATACGATGTATGTAATAGATCCAGCGGTCAAGTCGTGAGGATGGGATAAAAAATAGTCGAGGGGCGCGCACGCACTTGGTGAGGTAGACCACTGCTAGGAAATGAGAAATGTTTTGGCAATGTTTTCCTCCACCTGATGGCGGTTGTTTGGCATCTTGTGCCTAGCGGGGGTGGCCAACTTTCTTTCTTGCTTCCGTTGGATTGGGGGGCTTATTTCATTCACCCGTTGTATCCAGGTTCTTCTTCTGTGGTGTGGGTGTTTCGTGCTCTGTTATCGCGTGTCGATAGGCTCTTCCCCGTGCGCTTTTTACTTGAATTTTTCGTCAGTTCACGGAAAGAAATGCGGCGAATTGCATTGGTGAAAATACTTTTTCGGCGACGTTCGGCGATTCCATATGGTTCTCGTTAAGGTGTGCAGTCATGAGCAGTCTCCCCGCATGAGGGCACTATGAAGATAATCGGCGATGAAAGGCGAGCTCAATTGTGCACGAGCGGGTTTCTTTTTCTTGTGAGCGTTTTTTTCGTGAAATCGGTGTTTTTGGCGATGGCCTACGGGGGGTGAGAGGAGAGGGCCTAAGTTTCGATGACACAACATATATATAATTAGAAAGTAAACATAACCTCACAGAAAGACTACCCGTTCGAGACATAACCTCAGTTGAAAGGTGCGGTGAAGTCTTTTCAGTAAGTGGATTAAAACCAATTGGAGACTTGGCTTATTTTGAGTTTGTCAAAGCCTAACACTGAGTCATCAGTAGTGCCAGTTGGAGCTGGGAACAAAAGCATCTGCATATAGGCGGATACATTCTTACTTTTATTATGTGAAATGTGGCCTTCACAGGGAACATGGCGCAGTGTCGTTTGCCAACTTGCTGTTTTTCGAAAGTACTTCGCTGCTGTTTTAGGTGACTCGAATATGGACTAAAGTATGTTCCGTCACCTGCGGGAGTTGCGTCGCCACCGCCTTCGCGAACTCCTTGTAAATAGTTGCTACCGACCAGCGCCGACAAAGGGAAACAGGGGTCCCGGATGCAGCATCAGAAACGAAGAGGTCGATACAATGAGGCAAGGCCGAGGGCACGTTTCTGACGGCCAGCACCAAAAGCGGGAAACTGGATTGAGGACCGATTCGGGCGGGGCAGTAAGACTGATTCTTATACATGTGGATTCCTAATCAAAAAACATAGAAATCCAGGATCGCGTAAAGTCCCGCTTAGCACGTTCATCCCGTTGATGATATACCGCGAACTCCTCTATCAAGCTATCGAAGAGTGTTTGTGTACCCCCGTGACCACCCACGAAGATTGCCGTGCCCACCAACGGAGGATACCGGCCCCACCCACGGATTGATGTGTGTCTGGGGACTATGTTAACCCAGAGGACCGATGCAGATGATATACAATCTTGATTAACACACACGTGCTCTTCCAGCACGGACCGAAGTCAGTACAGGTCCTGTTTCAGTTAACACATGCGCGGGCTCTCACGAGGTGCCCCATACTTGGACTCCCAAAAGTATACCTCCCACACACATATTCTCTGCAGATCGGATCTTGTAACCAAGTACCCCAAACAAAGACAAATTCGCGTAAACAGTCGTCCCGTTCGCTGCTCAGTCATATAAAACTCACTCGGCCTACACACATTTTCACTACCAAACCACCTCTGAAATGAACATGATGCCGTGGGTTGGTGCCGCGCCGACCCTGTTGTTGTTGTTGTTGTTGACTTCACATTAAACCGTATGCCAGTTGCTAAATGCCAAAATCTAGCAAAGACTCTCAGCCCGTGGTCACGAAAGTGCTAGAGCCATACGAGGATCCAGACTGTCAGAATGTGTCTGCGGCCGTACAGTGAAAAAGAACAACCAACCAAAGCCATTATAGCAGCAATTGACAATCACCCAAATCTCTCCCGATCGTCTGTGTTAGGCACTGCAGTGAAAAATATCGACACTAGCTAAGAATCGTTCCACATTGAAGGGGTCTTCCACGATCAGGCACAAAACCAATGCACCCGGGTTAGCCACGCCATCTCTGACGGGTCTCTCTACAAAACCGGTGACGATGTCATCACACAAAACCAACACGGAAAGTCAGAAAAAAAACGAAAAAAATTGACAACACAGATAGAAATGTTTGTCCGTGCGCCACGGGTCGATGTCGCCCGCATGCTCCGGTGCCACTGCTCCGTCCGGCGCCGCTGTAGTCAGCCCGAGCATAACGCCACTCGACCTGCTCCGTCCGTACACGCTCTCGTTGCTGTCCTTCCCAGTCGGTTCCTCGCTTTCTCCCTCGTTGCACTCAAGGTTCTTGGTCTGAAAAATAAAAATTCTCGCGCCGAAGGGGTCAACCAGCCCAGTTCAGCTCGTCGCCACCTGCTCCCTCCTCCTTTGATGGCGAAGCCAGGTTACTGAGGCAATGCAGCGCCCTCTAGCCAACCTAGGGCCGTGTACATAGTTCCCGTCCACCTTCTGACGGTGTCTGCCTCCGCGCACAAAAAATGAGATGGGCATCGCTGCCTACGCCGACGGCCAGAGGCCCGCGCATCTACATTTTTTCGCCTGACCCCATCAGTGCCGACCCAACTACACCACCACGCGCATGCCTCGCGGCGGATATGCGCAGCAGCAAGAAGGTTTCGGTCATCCCTTGAGGGTGAGTCTAGCCCTGCTCGCCAGAAAGACCCCCCCCTTCACTACAACCCATGTCTAAGCAAAAGCTTGTCGAGGAGCGAGGGGAAGAAGGGAGAGTACTGGGATTCGGCATTTCCCGGCATTGTTCGAGAAGCCAAAAAAAGCGATCAAGATAGGATGATAGAAGGCGAACCGGTCAAGACGATCAAAACAGTGCTCATGGTGGCATAGATCTTGCGTAACCTGGAACTTGCCTGCTCGTCGAATCACCGTATGTGCTTTCGTTGTGGTACTACGTATGGGTGTTGACACAATGTCGCCTTGGAAATTCACTCGTCCCACATGCACTTTCATTTACTAAGCAATTTTGAAATGAACAGTTTGCCTTTGGTTGCTGCCATGCGGACTTTGAGATTGATTTTGGACCACGTTGTTGTTCGAGAAGCAAAAAAGAGCGATCACGACTCGAAGGAAGAAGGCGAACCGGTCAAGAGGACCGAAACAGGGGGCATCGTCGCACACTTCTGGCGCAAGATGCCGCGAGCCGTGCTGACAAGGGGCGAGGTCGGCTTTTGAGACACGGTCGGGTAAGGGTGGGGGAATCGGAACAAGAGGGTGACAAAAATGAACTCAAGTAGGTCGGAGAGACTGTCGCTTTCAGCTTCAGAAATACAGCTTCAGAATTCGGAAGCACGTGGAAACCTGTGTGCGTAGCGACAGGTGATGAATTGGGTCTGCTCGTCCGGTCCGCGTCTGGTCTGCTGTCAGGGTTCTTGCTAGTTTTTTTGGGAAGTAGGAAAGTCATCCCCCGGGACTGCCCGAAATTGGCCATTCGCCTGCCATGATCGATCGACGACCGATGACCGAACGAACGATGAAGAAGTCCCTTCGAATTTCAACCGGGCACCGGCCACAGGTATTCTATCTCTGATGTTGAAAACAGGTTGGTACGTTGGTACCCAAAAGAGTAGAAATCGCGGTGTGCTGCTCGCGGCTCGCGGGGAAACTAACTGGAGAAACACTGCTAGTGCTCCGCTAACACGGTGGATACAACGCTAATTTATCCTCTACTGGACTCATCTATGTATCTACAATATGGAAGGAGAAGGGCTGCTGTAGTTTGCTGCAACAGGACGATCGCTCCACTGCTCTGTGTGCTCAAGCTTAATCTACAGAAACCTTGTAGAAACCGCCATCAATTCCACGTCCCAAGAAGGAATTTTCGAATGATCGCGGTCGAATATGCCACCACGGTTTTGCGAACCGCCGAATTGTATCAATCAAGGCCGGCAGGACGAAATCAACTGACAGTAATTTCTTCACGTTTCTCGTCAGAAAGGGTTGGACAGTCTGACAACAATTAATCGGGAAGGGAACAAAAAAATATGAGGAGGAAATGGTTTCTACGCTTGGACAAGGTTTCCCATCCCTTTCCCTGCTGCCGCAAGCACTGTTGGTGCTTCAATGGCGGTCAATCAAGGACATTGAATGTCGTCGACAATACATCCCCCGCTAGAAGTGAAACGACGATGTAGAAAACAAGTAGCTACTCTAAGAGATAACCGACAACGGATGTTGCGTAACGTGGACCATGACAAATGAGTGGCAATGGTATATACGTTGATCGGGCGCCCAGGAAAAACTCGCGAATAATGTACATAGTGATGACTGATTGGTAATGATGTGGCTCTAGGCCCTACCAACAAGAAGGCTTGTCGATGTAAGAACGCAACAGGAAGCGCGCCACAAGAACATAACGTCCGGCTGTGAACCGGAAGACTGCGTAAAGCACCAACAATCGCGCGCGTGTACGTCCACCACACGTACATGGGGCATTATCCCCCGCCTCTTCAAACCAACCAATAACAAAGTTGGCCACAAATAGATTCAGAGACCAACGGTATGCGCAGCGACACTCAAGCGCTCTAACCAATCAAATCCCTCTTCTGCCCACAACCCCCCCCGCCTGCCAAAATCCCGTCACCTCTAGTCCAGCTCCCCACTACCCAGCCCAGAAGCAAGTGGAACATTGAATCCCCAGAAAAGAAAGAGCGGGTCGAGTTCACTTGCCGAGTTGAAGACGTTAACCACCACTCGTCTTTCGTTGTCACAACTCCATCAAGCATCTGGACATGAGAACGCGGGAGCTAATAACACACTTCGAAATCATCGGACCCAGACAACCTCACCTGCTGATGAAACCCACAGAGTACACTCCAGGGTATGACGAGATTCTCAAGCACTTTCTGTGTAGCAAGTGAACTAGACACAATGAACAAAAAACAATTTCTCCCTTACGCCTACAATGTGTAGCCCAAACCCGTCGCCGACAACACCACAAAATTTATTTCGTTCCGAACGTTGGTACTTGTCGACAAAGCTCAAAAAAACTCTGTTCTCTACCTTCTCGATGCCCCGCCTATCCAGAGCCCGCACATTTTGGAAGCGTCACAAACCGCGCACGCGTTGAAACTTGCTTTTGGCATCTCTGTTGTTAGGAGCAAACAGCGGGCCCCGTTTGGGCTTGAAAGGTTGGTAAAAAATAGTCTGTTCGAGAGAAGGGCAGGCTACGAAGCAGTAACCCTCCGCTCCCCCCCCCCTTAAAAAAGCTTGTTCGTTCTGTTGTCCCCACTGAACCTGAACCCGTCACCTCAGTAGTGCCAAACAAAAATTGTAAGCGCGGTCGATGGCGATCGAAAAAGTAAGCATGAACGCATACACGAACACACATGTAGACCGCTGCAGGCTTGCGCGGGGGAGGGGGTGGGGGTGTACTCACAGTCGTGCATGCCGTAGTCGTTAAGACCATTGACCTCGCATCCCTACAAAGCCGGTATGGAGCACGCCGGGTTCTCACCGGACCAGGCTCTCACATCACCAGGCGCGAAGCGCCGTGAGATATTCGGCCGAGGGGACGGGGGGCTCCGCAAAAATCGCAATCGTTCAAAGTAGACACTCAGGATAAAATCGCCATACGGTCAACCAACGTCTACGGTGCTGAGACAAACAACAAACAACGTCTCACACAACACGCACACGACGAAAAGAGTCTTCCGACACGCCAGACGGTAGGATAGCGTGTCTGGGGTGCCCGCAGAACGCGCACACAAAGCAACGCGACCCGGCACACACACACATACGATTCGCACACAAAGTTCCGCTCAAGACCCACTTACTCTCATCTGCTAGCCGAGTGGGTGCCACGCAACAGCACGCTCATCAGGACCGTAAAGGCACAGCAGCCCCGTCATACACGAACCCTGCACAAGGACAAGGACAAAACGCCTCCCCCAAGACCGACGGAATCCTCGTCTGCTGGTCGACTAGTTGCCGTGCAACACTCTCATCAGGACATCAGCGGTACTGTCCTTTCACACGAACCCCATCATTTCTACACCTCCATCCCCCTTCCCCCGGTCCATGAGACCCAAAACGCTGCTTGTCGACGTCACGCTCCCGCCTCTGCTGTGAGATCGCACAAGCGCGTAGGGTCCCACCGCTGCCGATTGCGCTGACGACCTTCTACCCGCTCCCCGGGTGGCGAAGACAGGTGCAGAATCGATCACGGAGCCCTTCTTGATAGAAGACAGCACCGACCACCTGCAAGACCAATAGAAAAAACATTTCACAACGAGCAACGGCGGCCGGGAAAAGAAGAGGAAAAGACGTGTGTTTGGTTGTTTGGTTGTTTGCTTGTCAAATCATCGAATGCCCGTTCTCAACATGTAACACGGTCTACAAGGAACGGGCAAATGAACTACGTCCGCGGTGCTGTACAATGTACGGTCGAAATTCTACCGCAAAAAGTAAAAAATCATCATCAAATCCCCACCCCTAACCAATCCTTACCATGTTTGGTGCCGACGGGTAGACAAGCAAAAAAAAAATGGCAGGGTGGGATGCGCAAAAAAAATGGGGGGCCAGAAAAACGGGGGCATCGCGCAAAGAAATAGGACGCCTGATCGAATGAACCTTGCGCAATCGTTCTGCTTGATTCGAGAGAGCTACGGGTCAGCCAATGGTGCCACTGATGCTGTTGTTCCTGTTGCTGCATCCCGCTACCGAACCTGCCGTATCGCCGGTGCCGCTCGGCGCTATTTCGTACGTCAGACGGCCAATTTAACGAACCACGGTCAACACGGAGAAAACATGTGGTATGCACGCAATCCACACAAGAATCAACGCGCCCGCACACACGTACTCTCGGGGGAGGAAGCACGGCTGGCATATCCAAGTCAACTGCAAACACAACACGTAGCGGGGAAGGTCAACGCTGCCACGGCCGGTTCAAGTCGCGTGACACGGATGGCAAATCCAACATGTCTCATTGTCTGAATCTAGCGGGCACATAACGGGGAGCCCATACTACTGTACTGCCCATACACTACCTTCTGCACGCGCCAACAACGCCGCTGCTGCCGCTGCTGGCGGTGCTGATGTTGCCGCTTCCCCTACCACCACGCGGCTGCATCTCGATATCGTCATCATCGTAGTCCACTTCGTCGGGAACGACATGAAACCGAAAGCCCTGACCACCGGAAAAGGAACGCCGACCTCGAGCCAAGTGCCGGACGCCGCCGTAGCAACCGGAGACGACCTCGAGGCCGGTAGCCGCGGCGCTGCGCTGCCAAAGCCGTCCCTCGTCGTCGATCTGAGATGGACAATGAGCAGGGATGTCTGGCTGTTGGCGGTTGCGTTCACGGCGTGTCGTCGTCATTGGAGTGAATACCAGGAAGTTATTTTTTTCGCAAGGAGCAGGACGGCTGGCTATTGACGGTCACTCCCAGCGCATCGTTGTTATTGGAGTGAATACCAGGAACTTACTTTTTCACAAGGAGTAGGACGGCTGGCTGCTGACGGTCACTCCCAGCGCATCGTTGTTATTGGAGTGAATACCAGGAACTTACTTTTTCACAAGGAGTAGGACGGCTGGCTGCTGACGGTCACTCCCAGCGCATCGTTGTTATTGGAGTGAATACCAGGAACTTACTTTTTCACAAGGAGTAGGACGGCTGGCTGCTGACGGTCACTCCCAGCGCATCGTTGTCATTGGAGTGAATACCAGGAACTTATTTTTTTCACAAGACGTAGGACGGCTGGCTGTTGACGGTCACTCCCAGCGCATCGTTGTCATTGGAGTGATTATCAGGATATATTTTATTCACAAGGAGTAGGACTGGCTGTTGACGGTCTCCCAGCGCATCGTTGTCATTGGAGTGAATACCAGGAACTGTTTACTTTCAGATGGGCATAGGATGGCTGGATGATGGTGGTATCACTCCGCGTATGGTCAGTGGAGTGCATTCCAGGCCGCAGACGCTACCAAAACACCAAGAAACAGCAACAGCGACAGCAATAGCAACAGCAACAACAACAGCAACAACAGCAGCAACAGCAACAACAGCAGCAACAACAGCGTGTCGTGGATGTTGCATACAGACCAGGCATACCTCCGGCTTCTTGTAGAACCGTAAGGCCAGCGACGACAGCACCACCGATATCGACGACAGCGCCATGGACAGGCCGGCGAGGGCCGGGGGGAGCCTGATATGCAAGAAGGGGTAGAGCACTCCCGCAGCAATCGGCACCCCGCACAGGTTGTAGAGCATGGCAAGCACGAAGTTCAGCCGGATGCGGCCAAACACCTGCCCGATTTTGTGGGAGGATCGGGCTACGAGAATTAGTTTCTGTGTCTTGGGGTTAAATTTTGAGAGGTACATGCATGCTACCACTGGGTCGTTACGTGGATGTATCATCGTAACTCACTCAGTCACCCAGTCCCCGCAGTCAAAGAATAAAAATGACACATGGTGAGTAGCAGCTGCTTCCCGATCCGCGGGGAGAAGACCAATGCCCTCGTGCTGCTGCTGCTGCGGTGGTATTATGAGAGCGGTCACCACAGTCACCGCAGCCACGAATAGTCATCACAGTCACTTGTCACGACAGCAGTGGTACTATGTTCGGGGGGGTATTATCTTACTCCAAAGTGTCAGCTCATCGTAACTCACTCATCACCCAGTCCCCGCAGTCAAAGAAAGCAAAAATGGAACGGAACGGTTGCTCCCCGACCCGCGGGGAAAAGACCAACGCCCTCGTGCTGCTGCTGCTGCTGCTGCGGCGGCGGCGGCATTGTGAAAGCGGTCACCACAGTCACCACAACACTTATGACCACAGAAGTCATGACAGTAGTAGGCACGACAGCAGCGGCCACACACCACACACCTTCCGGCCAAGGTGCAGTGCTGACACCACGTCGCACACGTCCGAGCGAACGAGGACCATGTCGGCCGCCTCCATGGCCACCTGGGACAACCAACAAGGAAACGTACGCAGAAAGAGGAAACGAAACTAAAAAATGGCTACGCATAGATCGACAACACGCAAAATGAAGACAGAAGCAGACTCAACTACAATGAACTCTGTCACGGGGTGCCACGTGTGAAGAACCGCTGTTGGCTTGGTGTGCAGGCTCGTAGGATCGACGTCGTCGGCGGTCCACGGCGAAGTGACAGTATTCCAGCTGGTCGCAAAGCAAACGCAAGGTAGCTATCCTAAAATCTACTTCCTAGCGAGACTAGATCTTCGGCTCCGGGCTCGCCTGACCGACCCCTCACTTTAAGGATATAAGTTCAATGGTCTACCGACTATGGCATGCGTTTACACAAGTGATCTATGGCCTGACGAATACCCGTGCGTTTCCACGGGTACACCAACCCCCCCGCCCCAACACGACTTCCCAGATGATGCCAAAACACACCTGTGTCCCGGCGCCAACGGCGATCCCGACGTCGGCGGTGGCCAGGGCGGGGGCGTCGTTGACTCCGTCCCCCACCATCGCAACGTGGCCCCCCGCTAGCTGGAGCTCTTGCACCTGGCGACGTTGTGTGGGTTGTGAGATGTTTTCTTCACATTAAAAACCGTTCCGATCTCTCTACCCAGTACCTCTGTCTGTCCGTACTAGTCTACCACTTGACGCGGTCGATTCCCATGGTCGCAGGTTTAACATACCAAAAATTGCACACTGAAGCCAACCCGAAGGATTGGCGGCCAATTTAAATCATCGACAGACAGTCTGGAGCCCTCCTCCGCTCCCATCTTATCGTATGTGGGGTAGAAATGAAGTAGGAATGAAGTCAAAGTGGGTCCCACAGAGAAAAAACGCGTTAGCGGTAAACATGGACACGACAACAACCTCCATCGCTTTGTTTCGTGGATGATCTTGCGCCGCATGCTCACGCACGAGGTCGGTCTTGCATACATTACTGTTCCTGCAGCCAGTCGTGTCGACGTCTGTTTTGCTCTCCGATAACTCGCCATCAGTCCCGGGATGCTCTCGGATCTGCTGAAGCCCAATAGCTTAGAGCCTTCGCAACAACTCCAAAACGTACGCGCTTTGCAACAACAATAAAGCAAGAAAAAACTCGAGCCATTCCACCAACGACTCCCCAACCACGTAATCATGAAACCAGCCAACCGCACTGTCTGCCGCTCTAATTCATCCTAGAACAGGACATGTATCGGACGTTTCGAAGCCGAAATGAAACAACTCGACTAGCCGAGCAAAATGGTTTCGTTTCGGCTTCAAATACGTTTTTTGTCGTGGGGGTCGAACGACCCGACCAAGTCTCCGGAAACCTTTTACCTATGTGACTACCACACTCAACCAGTCTACTGATTTGGTCTCGGCTTCCAAGAGACTTGCCTGTGGGGTCCGAATGACCTTGCCAACTCTACGTGCACCTCCTATAACACCTAGCATACGCGACTACCATCGACGAAAGGCCCACATACCTTTCGAGCCTTGCCCGCCGGGAGCACCTCCGCCATCACCCTCTCTGGTGCGATTCCCAGCCTCCTCGCCAGCGCTGTGGCCACCCTGCGGTTGTCTCCCGTCAACACCCACACGTCCAGCCCCATCCGGCCAAGAGCCAGCACGGCACGGCGTGATTCCTGCCAACCACGAGGTCAAGCATCAGCAACAGACAGGGGGGCGGGGGGGGGATGCTCATGTTTCGCATGCCAACTTCTTAGATCATTGACTAGACAACGGGGGGCGGGGGGGGGGCGTCACTAACGTTAACATTCCTTACCTGTAGAACGCGGACTAGACAGGGGCATGCTCGGTNAGACAACGGGGGGCGGGGGGGGGGGCGTCACTAACGTTAACATTCCTTACCTGTAGAACGCGGACTAGACAGGGGCATGCTCGGTAGCCCGTGTACATGTGTGGAATTTTGTCCAGGTACACAGATCGTCTCGAAATTTCGACCCGTCTTCGAGTGCCCAATACTTCTTCACCCCTCCGTTTGTCGCAACACCTTGAAACCATCTTCCAACTACATACCCCGGCAACTCTTGGGAGGAAAAAGCAAAGCGTTAGCCGATACAAGCTACACGTCAAAGAGTGCTAGGCCTTTGCTCCATCGGCGATTTTATACTCTATTTAGATGCACAAACTCTATTTCCATACTAATTTCAAGTAATTTCACCTTCTTATTCTCCGTCATACAAACAAAATGGCCGATGGAGCAAAGGCCTAAAGAGTGCGTCGTCATTGCAGTACTGCCGTTACGTCACACGCAGTGGTCAAGAATCTTCTCTGTGCTCCGAACCACGAAGGTCATCACTACTTGTGGTACGTGTCAGGTCGCCCTGTTCTCATTCTCTCCATGACGTCAGCAGCACCACAGTATGTACGAGGCCGCCTCACAGTATGTGTGGGCCCGCCTTGTTCGCATTCTCGCCATGACGTCGGCAGCACTACAGCATGCATCAGGCCGCCTCGCTGCCGCATGTATCAGGCCGCCTTGTTGTCACCGCGAACGCGGCATCGGCTGAGATGTACCTTCTGTATTCCAACCCATGGCTAGGCAGTGCCCCGTATCAGGCCGCCTGCTTCTCACCAGCAATCAGCGGCACACTGCGTATAACGCCTTGTTCTCACCATGAGGTAGCAGTATTACTGCATGTATCGGGCCTTGTTGTTTTCACCATGAGCTAGCAGTATTACGTTTCACGCCGCCATTTCCTCACCTCCTTGTCCGTGTCGGCAACGGCCACCACCCCGACTGCCTCTCCGTCGACAGTTACAATGACCGCGGTCTTCCCCTCCTCTTCCAGGCCTAAAGAGAAAAAAAACGCGGCGTTGTGTCATGTTTCCACAACAAGAGGCGGTGAGGGGTTAGGGTCGGGATGCACCTGGTACCGATTGAAATAGACCGGTGTCGTCGGTCTAAAAAACTATATAGTCACATAAAAACCACAGCTCGATAGAGATATACAAAAAAAAAAAAGTAAAAAGAGCTTCCAAGGATTCTGAGAAAAGACCGGCGTCTGATGCACCCACCATTCAACAACAAAAAACATCTACAACGAAAAAAATATCGGCTAATGTAGTACGTTGTGATGGAGGTCTTCTATGGTCACACAAGCGGGAGCACACACGAACACCTTTCATGATCCTGTCCGCCTCCTCCAGAGTCTCCCTCTTGCCGTCACCATTGCCAACAATTACGCCGATCTTGCCAGCATTCCGTCCGTTCGACTCGGCCCAGCCCCGCGTGCCCACGCATACACGACCCACGGGGTGCTGGCATGCCACGCCGCACCCGGGCTCCGACACAAAGTCGGTGGTCACCTCCGTCGCCGTCGAACTCGTCCTCGTCTCCGGCAGCGGCGACAGAGGCTGGCGATACCGCTGCTGCTGCTGCTGCGGCGGCGGCGGCGGCGGCGGCGGCGGCTGCTGCTGCTGCTCCGTGGTCATACCGGCGGCATCACAGCCGATGTCCTCTGCCGCCGCCTTAACGATCGCGCGCCCGACCGGGTGCTCGCTGTACGCCTCACACGCGGCGGCAAGGGCGAGGACGGTGGCGGTGGCGGTGGCGGCTGCGGCGGAAGCAGCGGCCGAAGCAGTCGCGTCGGCGGCGGAAGGAGACGCTCCTAAACCTGATGCTGGTGCCGCTGGTGCCGCTGGTGCCGCTGGTGCCGCTGGTGCTGCTGCTTCGCCAGCAGCGGTGTCGGCCGGTGAGGCGGCGGGGGCCAGGAGACGGTCGAGAGTTGGGGACCGTATCGGAACCACGTCCGTCAGGAAAGGCTTCCCTCGCGTCAGGGTCCCCGTCTTGTCGAAGACCACCGTATTCACCTGTTGGTTTGGTTTACGAGGTACGCGCGAAACCAGGTTGTTGTTTTCGTCCGTGTTTGGGGAGGATGAAGTAGCAGTCGCTTCAGCAACAGCAGAAAAAACAGTCGCAACACAGCACCAAGGCAGGGGGCCGCAAGAACGACAGCGGCAACGGCAGCAGCCGCCTTCCCGTGAACGCCCCCAAAACGGATGTCTAACACCCCACAATACTGGTGCAGCTCAGAGATCGTTCCCATCTCCCCTCCTCTCACTCTCCACATTCAACTTTCTCTCTCTCACGGTGGGCCGGCCGCGGCCCAAAACCCTTCCCCGAAAAAAAAAATGTTCTCCACCACCGAACGAAAACCAAAAGCTTGTTTACACCACCAGGTTGGTCACTATCCATGCACTGTCGCTCTCTCTCGCTCTCTCTCTATACATATATAAATATCACCCGGTGGGCCGCCTCTACGGCCGCTCTCGACAAAACAGGTTTACGGGTTTCCGAACCCCTATTCCGCCAAAGAAAAACAAAAACGGATGTCCACCACTCTACGATACTAAATAGCAGTCTCTCGCTCTCAATTCACTCTCTCTTAACCGGGTGGGCCGCCTCAAGGGACGCCCCCGAAAAAAACGTATCACGGGTTCCGAACCCCTTTCCCGCAGCAAAAAATAAAGATAAATGCGGGGGTCCACCCCCCACAATATTTGTAACTCTCCATTCACTTCCTCTCTCTCTCACACACACAGTGCTTTGTGTTTTCAACCGCACGAAGACTGGCGTCTTTCCATTGGTCAGCCGGTTAGCGCGGTCGATACAAATAATAAAAACACACACACTTACCCGGTGCGCCGCCTCAAGGGCCGCCCCTCCCTTGATCAGCACCCCGTTGCCGGCACCGACGCCGGTACCAACCATGACGGCGGTGGGCGTCGCCAGGCCCAGGGCGCAGGGGCAGGCGACGACGACAACGCTGACGCCGAACAGCAGGGCAAACAGGAAGCTGTCCGACCGCTCCTCTGCCAACCAGTCCTGATGAGAGGCCGCGAGTTTAGAAGGAGCGGGGGGGGAGTGTGCCGGGGTAGATTCGGACACGCACCAAGAAAAGACGGAGGAACCGCATGCAAGCAGCACCGGCTACATAGAGAAATGCATCAAGCAACCCTTACTCGCGTACGCTTGGAAAAAGCTAAGGATAAGGAAGCACGCTGGCTCCATCACGAAGCAAGGCGTCTTAGGGCGGTCAGCACCATCCGCTGCCCACCCTCCCCCCCACCCTCCCTTTATGCCCACATTTTCCTGTACTCCCCCTTTGCTACAACGACGCCTCCGTCAAGACGTCGACCGACAAGTGAGGCATCACCTCGGGTAGGAGGCCAGCCTCTCCGGCGATAAACCACCCTAGGAAGGTTGCCACGCTGGCGCAAATGACGGCGGGGACGAAGACACCGGCGACTCGGTCTGCCTGCCTCTGGATGGGGGCCTTCGACATCTGTGCTTCTTCGACGAGCCGGCAAAGCTGGGACGAAGGAACACACCGAAGGAGGTAGGGGAGGGGAGACAGATGAAGGACAGAGACACACCGAATGAGATAGGGGAGGGAGATGAGGGAAAGACACACACCGAACGAGGTAGGGGAGGGAGGAGACTTGAGGGGAAGAGAGAGATTTGAGGCAAATAGAAGAGAGAGGAACGGTAGGATAAGGGAGAGATCGGAAGGGAAGAGAAGATGGACAAGGGCCACCGAGAGAGGCAGAAAGAGAAGGGAAGGGGGGAGGGAGAACGAGATGGAAGGCAAGCTAAGGAAGAGGAACGGGAAGTCGAACAGCATCAAGAGCATCTTCGGGAAAACCAACAGACGACCGGTTCATGCAGCGTGCTGTCGCCAACTGCTGCGATTTCAGAGAATCGACAAAACAGGAGACAACCCACAAGGACAAGCTTATGATAGGTGCGCCATAACAGGCGCATGGGTACTGCGCCGACCCGCCCACACCACATAGACGCAAAAGGACAAACCGCAGGAAGAGCGTGAGAGGGCATCAGAAAAACAAACTACAAAAATCCCAAAAACAGAGACTCCGACCAAGCCAACGACAAAACAGCGACAGCAACAGCAACAACCCTTCGATAAATCTCTTCTCTCTGCCCTCTGCCACCCACCCCGTCACCGCCGCCGCAACTAACCTGCGCCAGCATCGTCTCCTGGCCCACGCGCTCCGCCCGCATGAGCACAGAACCGTGCTGATTCGCGGTGCCCCCACACACGGCATCCCCCTTGCACTTCGCCACGGGGCTGCTCTCCCCGGTGATCATGCTCTCGTCCACGTAAGTCTGCCCCGACAGCAGAGTGCCGTCCGTTGGGAACTGGCACGTGTAACGACGACGACAAATACGGAGATCGGGGGGGGGGGTGCTCATGTAAACGCATGCCGTACAAGTCGCTAGACCATTTACCATACAATACACCCATGAAAACGCACGCCGTGGTTGAGAGACCATTGAACTCGCACCCCTGCATTGCCGGGACGGAGGGAAAAGCCGGGTAATCGTCGGCCCAGGCTACGTTTCACAAGGATAAGGATGAAGCAGAAGCTGGCTTGTCATCCTTGCGCTAGCTGTGCCAGACCAGAAATGCTATGGGTTTGATTGGGCATCCCGGCTATCCGGGGAGAGGAGACGGGCGGTCGTCTCGGCCCCGTTGAGCTTTGCGCCTGCTGCCTTCGGGTGTGATTGGTGTTTGCTGTGAATGACAAACGAACCAAGCGCACACCAAGTCGAGGAATCGTTGCTTTTAGGTGCCAAGGCACGTGTTTGTCCACGAAGCACAGTCTCTCTCTCTCTCTCTCTCTCTCTCCTTTCACCTGTGATCCCGGTAGCACTCTTAAGACATCCCCCGGCTGCACCAGCGACGCTTCGACGCTCGTCTCTCTCCACCCCATCGCCCTCATGGCTCTCCACTTCTCCTCGTCGTCGTCGTCTTTACTAAAGCCTGCACCATTCGGGGAGGCCAAAACAAACACGCGACGCGATGAGTCCAGACCAAGGATAAAATTACGGGTGGCTGTTGTCGCGTGTTCCAAGCGTACAACCAGACGTTGTGTAACTTTCTCTACCGTCCTAATGATACTTCGTTATTGTTCATTCTTCACCACGAAGCTAGCCTCTATTACCACCACGATCATTCCTTGGTCTCGAAGCTTCTGCGGTTTCGAAGCACCGACGGCCACAAGAACAACAACAACCTCATGGTCATCTATCATCGCTGTCCTTCTTCATCACTGGGAGATGATCAAGATTGACATGTTCAGCGGCTACGCGGGAGCAGCACCTCCGCCATCAACCGCCAACACATAGAAAACAACAGCAGCGCCGTCACCAAAACCACCACTCCCACAACCCCATCAAACCTCATCACGCTGTTGCACCTTCGACAACAACTACTGCAGCCTCGGTATCTCCGAGGCTTCCTTCGAAGGTGGGTGTTCGCGAGGGGGGCAGCTCGTCCTCCCGTAGCGGCTCGATCAACACCGCATGGTGTGGCTGCGCGCTCAGCAGGAGAACCAGCGCCTGCGACGTCTTGCGCTTTGCCAGCACCTCCAGGAATTTTCCTTGAAACATATTTGCGGTCCGGCGGGAAAGGGGGAGGGTGTTGCCAATATAACTTCCCTACTCGCAATGTCCGCACCGGTTCAACTGTGTAACAAACGGCAAGAAGAAACTAAAGAGATACCAGGCAGGTCTCCGACATTGATGACTCACATTCAAAAAAAAAAAAGGAAGCAAACCTGCCTTCTCGGTGCAAGAAAAAAATAAATAAAATAAAAATAGCCCGCTCAGCGAACCAAGAAGAATACAATGGAAAAAATTGAAATAATCGCCTTCCCGGGTGCAGCAAATCGCTGTTCCCTCTCAGCACGAAGAAACATAAGAAAAAGGCGCCGGACGTACCCAGAGTAATGAAGGTCAGCAGCATCGCGGGTGACTCCAAAAAAAGGTGGGGGCGATGATCCCCTTGGTCCCCCGGCAGGGAGCACGCCAACAGCAAGGCCAGGCTGCTGTACAGGTAAGACACCGACGTCCCCACCACGACCAGCATGTCCATGCCGAAGCTCCAGTGCTTCGCCGACTATGGGAACAAAAGAATGCACATCTTTGTTGTTAATACTCGTTTGTACTTTGTGACTGGTAGGTGGTACGCGCATCCTTTGCTCAAAAGGCGAGGTTTTAATGCGCTCGACATTAGTGGTGCTTGAGTTACTTATGAAAGCCAAACTTGTTAGTTTCGCGGCCAGGTAGGAAGCAGCGTTTCTTTGACCGACGCCATATCGCCCCGGTGGTCTAGTGGTATCCTCGTAGTCCGCTTGTCGCAGAGGTCGTGAGTTCGAATTGCCATGGGGTGAAAATTTACGAAGTGTGCGGGTGAAAGCGAAATATAGCTTAAAACCTCTCGTGAGTACCAAACTTCGACGTTAGCACCGTTGACGAGGGAAAGGGATGGCTGCACCCTTCTCGCGATAAAAATATGATTCAGCACGCACCGCAGGAGGAAGGTGGGGTATGAAAAAAAATAAAAAGAAGAGAAAAGCCCTGCTGGTGTTTACTCCCTCCTGTGTGACCCTGGATGGTTGTAGTTGTACGAAAAAATACACTGAAAAGTGCAGTACCCTACATACGCTGAAAAGCGTACTACACGTCTCACCGCCAAAAATGGGGGCACTGTCGCCATAATAAAAAGGACGAAACCACACACACACACACAAATAGATTGTCGCAACCCTCACGGTGTATCTCTTTGACCCTACTACGTAGAAAATCTTAACCTCCTTTTCTTTGAACCCTTTTCCGTCGGCACTCTTGACTTTCATCTCTACGGCCGCTGAATATTAATATGTTCTCCCCACGTTCAAAAACGCGAGTACAGTTTTCTCGAAATCCCAATCGAATGCGTGCTTCCCACCGGGCATATTACTTCTGCCTGCATGAGGTTCTCTCAACGGATGCTTCCCCTAATGCCGCTCCCTGGACGTCTTACTCGAAATGAGCCCACTAGGCTGCCCGTTAGACTCCACCGCACGCCTCCAGGACGGGGAGCAAGCAACGGCACAGGGCTCCCGACCAAACAAGAACGTTGTCAGGGAGGGGGGTAACGCAGACAATACCATCTTGCATACGGTACATACCTTGTAGGCGTTGCGATAGAACCGTTTCCCGACGACTGCTTGGACGACCGTCACCAACACCAACGACAGAAGGGTGCCGTACGAAGCTTCGCCCCCGCACAGGGCGTCGGAGCCGCTGCCATAAGCAAGTATCGATCGTCAAGGGGCGAGAACACCGCACAATCCAGGGCCAGCAGCGAAGACAACGAAAAAAAAAAAAAAATGAGGTGCTAACATGCAAGCGGGGACGGGATTCGGTTGGTTCTTGCATCCGCCCGGCGTCTAGTCTCATGTTCTTGGCCGGCGGCGGGGGCACGGGGTCGGACGCGCTTTCTAATCAAAGGGTGAAACGTGTGTGTGTGTCATGGAACTAGCATCGACCGCGGCGCTACTCGGCTGAAAAATTAGAAGATATCAGTCTTGTAGCAGGATCAAACACACGGACACGCTTTCTAGTCTTCTAGTCAGGCGTATGTGCGTATCTTTATACTAAAAGCATCAGCCGCACTAACCGGTTGACTCTTGAAAAGGCGTAAGCGCCAGTATGTGTGTGTGTGATGCGTACGCACCATGTAGACAATCTGTAAAACTCGGGCAAGGCACGGCTGGACAACCCTAGCCTGGCGTTTCGTCCACAACTCGCGACTACGCCGCCATCCAAGGCCGTGACGCAGACTGCTACCTACCGCAACAGAGAATACCACCGACGAGCCGCTTCTCCTACTACTTGCTACTGCTTCTGCCGCTGCAAATACAACTACAACCACTGCAACCACTGCTACTGCTACTGCCGCTGCTGCTGCTGCTGCTGCCACCCTCCCCACCGCCAAAACCCCCCGCAAAAAAAAGGCTTCATTTCCCGCCGCATTTCACTCACTCTGCGTGGTCCACCATGTGCAGGATCATGACGGGGACCGTGAATCCCACCGCCAGAAGCAGCAAACGCCTCCATTCCGCCACCTCCGCTGCCTGCACGAGAAGGCCCAGCGTCGGCGCCGAAATACACACAAGGCACGCGCAGCGTAAAGAGTCAGTGGGTGCTAGGAGGAAGGCCACTCGATGGCGGCAAGTTGATCCAACACACAAAACGTGTTCGGCCTTGCTTGCATCGGACGACAACGTTCAAGTACCATCGAACACTAGCAATATCCCCCCCCCGTCCTCGTCCCAATCGGCGTCACCGTCTGTACTACCGGTACGAAATGTTGGTCCCAAGTCCACCACGACAGAGCAATACAAGCAGCAAGCTCAAAGCAGTTGCGGGCACATGCAAACCCACTCCCACCATTCAGAACGAAAAACTTACACCGAAAAGTCAACCTTCGACACCCCTCTCGACAAACCTGAGCCGCCTGCATGGAGTTCGCGTCGGTACCTCCCCCGCCTTCCGCGATCGCCCTGGCCTCGTACCCCAACCCCCCCACGGCCTCCAAGACGTCTCGCACCCCCGCGTGCCTTCGGCGACCGCTCGAGTGAAACGCCGACCGCAAAGCGTCCCACACAGCATCGTCACTGCCGGCGCTTTTGCAGCCACCACCAAGCTCGTCGGCCGAGCCCGAAGCCGGGGACAAGCGACCACCGTCCCCTCCCTCCAGAGCCAGGCTGACGTCGGCGGCCAGTTTATCGCCACCGCTGGGCCCTTCTCGCCGGGCACCGGTGGCCTTGTTTCGCGCAGGATTCCGCGGTGCGTGTCGAGTGGCCGTGAGGACGTAGGCGGGAAAGCCGCCGCTTCCTTTGTAAGAGCCGCCCCTGGGTGTGCCGCCGTCGCCCGCCCCGGTGGTGAAAGGGGGAGTTATCTTGCAGGAGGCTACTCCCGGAAGCGCTAACACGGTCTCCTCCAGCTGGGACAAGGAGGCCAAGAGAGAGACAGAGAGACAGACAGACAGACGGACAAGTAGATAGACGGACAGAGAGGCAAACAGACACAGGACAGGCAGACATGTAGGCAGATAGACAGACAGGACAACAGGCAGACAGACAGACAAGACAGACGGACGGACAGGAACGGGCGGCACGCAACGCTATAAACCGTACCGAAGCTAGATGGCCCGCGGGTGGCAGTAGGCGCCCCAAAAAACCAAGCCCATCCAAGCGAAAGTACCACAACTCGACCAAACAACCGCCCCTCCCACCGTGTGCTGCTTCCTCTCGAGGACGCGTGGGGTCAATGGCCTAACCGCCGAGGCATACAAAACATAAGAGTATGCCCCCCCTACCACACACACGCACACGCCTGCGCCTAAGTCGACTCACGTTAGAAACGCTCTCAGGCCCTGACACGCCGAAGACCTCCAGGGTGATGTCGCTGGCGCCTGGCACGTCCTTGCCGCCTGCGGCCCCGTCGCCGGTCAAGACGGTGCTGCTGAGGTGTCGTGTGGGGTAACCCAGGCCGGTAATGCCGTCCGCTAGCTCCTGTCCGTTCGTGGTACGCGGATCGAAGCGTACTTCCGCCTTTGTCCCCGAGATTTGTTTTGAGGGGATCGGGGAAGAAGAAAATGGTGAAAGTTAAATAATGCGGGTTGGCTTGGGCACGGAGCCGATGAGGGAGAGAATAAAGATAGAGGACTTGAATGGCCCACCGACTCTACTGCCGTAGTGTGAATATTTTGTACGGTATGTGAAGACATCAATGGTTGAACGCGATGATCAATTGTTGAAAGAGAAAAAGAATATGACACCTGCACTAGTCGTAGTGATACTACGTAAATGTGGTACTCTTAAGTTTCACCGCCGTCCTCTTTCCCCCTCCCTCAATCCCGTTGCATTCACAAATGAAGACGCCCCCCCCCCTCTCATACACGCCCCCCCCTTCACTCCGGTAATTGCCATCGGGGTTGGGTTTTGGTCGCTTGGCAACGACGTTATTAAACAAGCCACTTCGTGAACTCGGCAAGCAGGTTACCGGGGTTTTTTTCACCTCTGTTTTTTTTTTTGGCGGTAACCATAATGGTGGTCGAGTAGATCATGTTGTACGGGGTCGAGAACCCTCACTCCGCGCAAGGGGGATGATCGCACCGCGTGGTGTAAAAATGGTCAAGCACCCTCGAGACAGTTACACAGTGCTGACAACTGTCTCTGGAAGTGAAAGCACCAGAAAATAAATTAAGTCATACGCAGCTGTCATCCGTATGCAAGGAAGTAAGCACAAGATGCCGGACGCCCTTAACAGGATGCAGCGCACCCTTCATGCGACTCGCCGAATACCTCACGGCGCTTCGCGCTTGTTGATGTGAGAGTCTGGTCCGGTGAGAACCCGGCGGGCTCCGTCCCGACTTGGTAGGGATGCGAGGTCAACGGCCTAACGCCTACGGCATGCACCACTATGAGTACACCCCCCCCCTCTCGACTCTTCTAAGAGCGGGCGGCCCACCTTTTCCGCCAATAGCGCGACGCGAACGTCGTCCACACCGTCCAGGGCGGAAACAAACTTCTCCACGTTGCCGACGCACGACGCGCACGACATACCGGACACCGAAAACACCCCGACCGCCACCTCTCCACCCCGAGCACCTCCCTCCTTCCCAAGGAGCACTTTCGGCAGCTTGGTGTCCGCCTCTCCTGCCCCACCGCCGACCCCCGATGGTCGCTTTTCCTCCGCAGCCGGGGGGGTACCACTACCCCCGTTCTTCTCTGCGGGGCCCCTCACCACTCGTGCGCCGAAGCCCACATCTTCCACCGCTTCTACCAGCACGGATACCGGGAGCCTGGGGCCGTCCCGTGCCCAGACCCTCGCGAGCCGGCCATCCGCGTAGGAAACCTCGGCGCGATCGACCCCGGGGACGGCCTCCAAGCATCCGTGCACCGTGGTGCCGCAGCTCTTCTGGCACATCATACCCTCGATCTCCAGCACCGCCGACGGGGCCAAGCTGGCGTCGAACCCCACCGCTTCGAGCGCCTCCACCGCCAGTCGAGCGACGGCAGAGGACTCATCCGACGACAACGATGCTTCCGGTAAACAGCCGACACCACCACAAGCACCGCCGCCACCGCCACCGTCCGCTTCCTTGTCGCCGGCGACGAGGCCGCCGCCTACCTCCGGTCCACCCAACCCTGACGCCGCGGCTCGGATCCAGATCCTCCCGCGCCCCTCCTCGAAGGATGCCTCCGCTCTGGCGACGCTCGGGGAGGCGGCCAGGAGAGCGTTCTTCACCGTCGTCCCGCAGTTCCTCTGGCACATCATGCCCCCGACCAGGAGCTCGACGTCGGGTGACGCCTCGGCGCCGAAACCCACGGCCTCCACGGCCTCCAGGATCTCCGCACAAACGGCGGCGGAATTACCTCCTACTTGTTCCTCTTCGGAGCCCTTGGTTGCGCCGCCGTTACCGGCAACATCGTCGAGGCTGCTGCCAAGGGCGGCGTGATATTGTTGTCGCTGCCCCGCTGTGTTGCTGGAGGAAGAGGGAGAAAGCCAGGCCCATGCGCGTCGAGCGGCGAAGGATACCTCGGCGCGAGATACCCCCGGCACCGCCTCGATCGCCCTTTTCACGGTGCTGCCGCAGTTGTTTTGGCTTCGCGAACCGACGGGGGTGGTGACGCACAGCAGTTGTTTACCAACGGAAAGGGGAGGGGCACGTGCACCATGGATGGGTTTTTAACGGGGGGATTAAACAAAAGTACACATTTTTATGGAACAGGCATGTTGCTCCGCAGAATGTACAACACCACGGGGGGCGGTATCAATCAAAAGCACACTTCCCCGGCTTACGGACGCCTGTTCTACTGAAAATCCATGTGTGATTAGGGACGACTGCTGTAAAGCAGTATGTAGAAGCTGCTTTTGCGCCTGAGAACTAAAAGTATTCGCTGTCTTCTCCTAGACACGTACTGTAGCGCAGGAGTTCCACCACTACTGCTGAGGGTAGCCCAACGCCATTGCTGAAAGGATGGAAAACGTGCCCGAATCCAAAGCGAAGACAGATGTCAATTCTGAACGGTTGCCGGCGTGGTTTCCAGGGTACAGCTATCAGAAATGACAACATTAAGATTTTGTTTTTCGGCGTACGTGCACCCCCACAGATGTCATCCGGAAACAGACATGCAGCGGCGGCGCAATAATGGGTAGATGTTTTACCATCTTTTTGAGAGAGAAAACATAATATCAAGACTATCCGTTCGAGATATCCCGTCTTTTTGGAGCCAGCGGGAATCGTCGGACCCAGGGTGCAGTGCCGGCGGCGGGGTGGGGTGTGTTTGTGTGCTTACGACACATGTTCATGGTGTTAAATGCTTGTTGCGTCTATCGCGAGGTAAGTAGATGGTGTCTTCGCTGCTGGACTCGCCACAAATGAGCGGTATTTTGAGTACGCCCTGCTGGTGACGGGTATACATAAGAGAGTTTAGGTATACCCCGGTGGATTATCACCATTTCAGGGTACACTTGGAAATCAACACGACACCAATCTCCGACAGCATCCCCCGTAGATCGCGGCGAAACCAATCAACCGCTGTGTGTCCTGTGTCCTGTGCCTCGGAAAAATGATGCACGAGGCAGGTCGTGCCCGTTTTCCTCTCTCTGTGTGCCTCTCTCTCTGTGTGTGCTTTTACTGATCAGCACCACACCGAACAAACTCGCGCGTCAAGCGAGTCCGACCCTCTGTCGAGAGGGGCCGGCATCCTATGGAGGCAGTCCCCATCAACGAGCGAGCGTTGTTGGTGGTTCGGTTGGGGAGATGTATGTGCGGTACGCGGTATGTGCGGTACACGTTTTTTTCTGTGGTTTTCATGCTAGAGCATCGAGCGCCGGGAATATTTGACCATTTCTGGGTACAAAATCGACCTCTACCTGGTACACCTGTAACCAATATCGGTCACACCAGAGGGTCCTAATGCCAGCGGTGTTGTACCCGATGGAGGTTTCTTCTGAAATGGGTACGATGGATTTTCGGTCAATCAACTGACAGCCTGCGGGTGCAAGCGCGTTGATTTCTAAGTGTACCCTAGAGTGGTGATAAAGTACCCAGGTATACCCGTTTCTGGTTGTCGGTCTATACATAACGTACGTGACACAAGATATCACACCCCGCGGATCGATTTTCACAGCCCGATAACTCCACGGCAGAAAGGATACATCTATGAAACCATACGTTTTCGTAACGATCTCGACGAGACAGGTTCAACGCCTTCGTTTTCGGCCCTGTATAGATTCATGTCATGGAGAAATCAAGCTGTGAAAACCGTTTAGGGGGTATCTTGCATCACGCTGTACTGCTGTATCGAAACCAAGATGTAGACCACTGGCCCCCTGCGGGGAAAGGAACAAGCAGTGCTGGCTGCGACGCTGCAACATCGAAAAGAATTCTAGGGTTCTCGTCCAATGCAAGTTAGGAAGAATGCACACAACTCCAAGGAGCACAGGGAACACACAGATGGGTTGTAACCTGCCTCTCGCCAAGAAGCTGGAACAGCAGGGCAAAATGCGGTTGCTGGAATAGTAAATAAAATAAAGGGAAATAAACGAACACTACGAACTGAATCCGTTTCTTTCGCCGTTGAGGGGTGCCGAGCTCGATAGTTTGTGTCGCCAGCTCCTTTGAAATCACAAGCTGAATGCGAAGCCAATTGATGGATAGGGAGGCCATCACACCTACGAGCGAACCTTTGGAACTGCTCAGTAGCCTCTTGCAAACAAAGCCGCCAGGAGCCTGATGAAAGATGAAAAGTGCTGCTGCGCTGCTGCGGGTTATCTCTCCTGTCAGCAAGCGCCGGTATTTTCTATTCCAAAAAGACAAGCTCTGTTGAACAACACTGGGGCGTCGGACGGGGGAGAGAGCGCCAGAGGACCGGCGACAACGCTGAACCGCCCACCACTGCAGAAGGTATGCTATCTCGTTATGTCGACACGTCAAAGCTCACCACATCATGCCATCCACGTCTATGGCAATTGGTCCGTCTTGGCCAAGGGCAGCGGCAGCAGCATTGGCAACCGTGCTCCCGTTGGAGCTTGATTCCATCATCATGGCGGCTTTCCCCAGCAGGCCCGCAGCGGACCTAGATCCTCTTTCCTGCTTGCGCGATTCCCTGCTCTGTTAGCCCTGGGCACTACTGTGGACTTTGCCTAAGGGGTCTCGCCCTGAAAGAGCTTCAGGCGCCACTGCTGGACATACGGCCAACACCCAGCACCCAGCACGCCACAACACATTTTCGGAGAGTTAATGGGGGCAACGCCATTGAATACCCTGGGACTCATATCTTGGTATCCCATGCGCACGCACCGGGATGCTATCTGTGGTGCCCCTGCTACTGCTGTTGCGAACTGCAACACAAGCTCGAGCTGCAAGTGCAGACATCGGCAGGGTCCCCATCGCGTTCGACCACGCCACGCTGGTTTGCTACTACCCTATCGAACAGGCGCTCTTGAGCAACAGCAAGAGGGTGGGGGGAAGGCACGTGGCGACGGTGTTGCTTTGACGAGAGGGAGGGACTAGTGCGCAGAAGATGGAGGCCGGGGCCGCGGTGTGGGTGCGGGACAAGCAGGAGGCCTGGGTTGCAGGCACGGTGCTGGAGAGGAGCGCGGCCGGCAAGCCTTGCACCGTCAAGGTCGAGGTGGAGGAAGACGTCTCGGAGGAACCTCTCACGTTCACGATAAGCGAAGACGATGGTGAGGTACATGTATGTAGCAGCAAGTACCCCATTGCGAGAGCGTCAACATTCACACTCAAGCGCTGACGTTCGTTGTTGACCCAATCCCAGCAGTGATGGTATGTAGACACAGCAGAGTCCCAAACATGAACAGCGGGGTAGATACCCAGCATGATATCCCAGGAGGCGCTTGGGTCCTTCCTCTTCGTGGCGGACAATCCCCAAACGCTGCTATGCCCCCACACGTCCTTTGGAAACATTGCCGTTGCATGCGTAACAAGTGACGTTATTTTGAACCTGATGTTTTCAAAAAAAAATGTCATCCGAACAAACCGGAACCTCCTTGAGGAGAGGCGCACACCCCACCGTTCCTATCATAGGAAGTCATGCGCGTGCGGTCGTGCCGGCGCCACACGACCTTCTTGCCCTTCTTTGTACTGCTGCACTCCTCCTTCGCTCGCCTTGCGCTTTTCATATCTTTATCTCGTTGCACGTGCGCTATACTTCACAAGAATGCGTTGTCTTTGAATTACACCTCTTCTCTCCACGTGTACAAGTACATACCGGCCACGTGCCTCCCCCCGGGCACTCTCGCTCTTGAATACTCCTGTGCGCAATCCTATGCATACACACACACGACGGGTACATGTATGGCATACCTGTACGGAAAAAAAAAAAAAAAACATCACTCTTGAACTACTGCTGTTCCACCTTTTTGGCTCCTCATGATAATTCTCCAGCAGGTGCGTATGTACGTACTGCTTTAGTCCTCCCTCAAGACTTGAGGCATCCCCTTGGAGATCTAAACATGTCGACAAGGCAATGCATACAGCAGTACTTGATCATGCTTGTTTGATACCATCGTAGTACTGGTACACGTAGGTAAGCACCGCGGAGTTGCTTAAAACGTCCGTTTAGAAAGGTTATATCGAAATACAATTGCAACGATACCGATCGGTTCTTTATCTTGGTTTCCGCTTTTGTCCATGTAGGCGTACCCGTAGTTGTGCGTGTTAATGGCACCCATGTTGGTGATTCCGCGGCAGAGCACCGATACGTAGGGCCAAAATTATGTTGGTCCCGAAGAACAAAATAAATCATCGAAATTTTAGAGGGGTAGAGCCGGGTAGATGCCGTTCTCCCACCAATCACATGTCGACTGTGTATGACATTATGTAGAACAGAGACAGATGATTGGGCGATGGCCACGCCGCCGAGAATCCCCCGAAAGACGTAGCATAGCAGCAGCACATGATACACGTAGACAACACGAGACAACCAGCACAGCAGCACACGGGACTGCTGTGGACCAAGGGCAGCCAAACGCACACATAATAGGAGGTCGGGTTCGACTGTCAGAGCCGGTTGGCTGCTGTCGGCAGCACCACACGCGAGGGAGGCGGCACAGGTCAAATCTGCTGCTGCTACTGCTGCTGCTGCTGCTGCTGAGGCCGATCTTTTGAGCTTGCTACACAGCAGTGGTGTATCCCTAAGCCTAACCTTATGAGCCGTACAAACCGCTGCAGGCCAAGACGGCCAAAGGAATACATCAAACGAAGCATCGAGAGCGATTTTTGAAGCCCGTTGCCTGCTGCTGGCAGCGTAAGCGAGTGAAGCAAGTGCACACAAGTCAATGTGCGGCTATCTTCGCCGGTCTGTCTGCGGGCGGATCTATCTTCTCTTCCTCCGCAACAGACGCGCCCGAAAACAGAGAGACAATGAGATAGATGTATACACGCTGCCGGCCAAGGCGACCGAATACACACACATAGAGGGCGTCGGGGGCGATTTATAGAGCCCGTTGCCGCTGCTACGAGAGTAAGTGGTGCACATCCACACAGCGACAGCAGCAGCAGCAGCTGATGATGATGATTCATGAGAGCTTCGTCCACACCACACAACACTTTCATTCTTCCCCGCGCTTCTAAACAGGAGCAGTCCTGCGTACACGGCGGACTGGTGGTGATGGGTGATGAGTGGGCGTGTGCAGTAGCAGTCGTGGCCTCTCTGTGAGGCTCCATCCATGTCTATCTACGCCTGCGTCTCTTTCTCCGCCCGTTCTTTTTCGAGCTTCGCGCGAAATAATGTAATTTTTTTTTGGACCCCTATGTATGGGAGTAGAGCCGAGTTCGCACCCCTCAGGGTTATGGTACCGACCGGGGTGCATAAAAACAGAAAAAAGGCAGCATGTGATTTTGTTGCATTTCCGCTCTGGTATCGGCGTATTGGCACCCAATTGTTGTCTCGACACCGGGGTGCGATGATAACCCTAGCAAGAGATAAGTGTAACAACAAAGGTAAGAGTGGAACGCGACTTAATCCTCTACGCATGACCAAACACGATTCAGCATGAAACAGTACCTACAACAGCTCTGTTTGCCTTGGATGCGGTGACGGGCACGAGCGCTTCGCACGGACAACACGAGGCATTTCAAGGGTTTTTTGTGGGGTACTGCTGTGTTGCGTTGGGCTGTGACCACCAAGGTTGTGTCGGTTTTGAGGTAGACGGACATCGCCACGGAGGGTTGTGTGTTTTGTGTCTGTCCTGTCTATTCTGGTGCCAGCCTACACCTTCTTCTCGGTATGTACATGCCGCATCAGCCGGGGTTACACAGGGGGAGTGTACTCATAGTCGTGCATGCCGTAGTCGTTAGACCATTGCCCTCGCATCCCTACAAAGCCGGGACGGAGCACGCCGGGTTCTCACCGGACCAGGCTCTTACATTACCAAGCGCGAAGCGCCGTCAGTTACACAGGGGGAAGGTTAAACACAAGGCCTTTTTTGTGCTTTATTGCCCACCTTACTATCCGCCCCCTGCTTCCCCTCTACGTAAGACAGGATTACCAACGAACTGGCATCATGCGTTGCTCTCCTTCTCTGTCTGTCTGTCTGTCTGTCTGTGTGTCTTCTACTTGACACAACACAAGCGCTGACACGCCTTGCGCATCCCCGGACCCCCCCATGTTGGTGCACTCCGTCTCCCCTTTTCCCCCTACTCTTCTCGTCTGTATTTGTTTTGGCGTTTCCCGTTGTTTTGTTCGGTGGTGTTGGGGATGGGAAAAGAAGGCTACGAGCTGGAGGACCTTAAGTTGGCGAACGATGCGGAAATGGACCACGTGGAGGACCTCATCGCACTGCCGCACCTGCACGAGGCGGCCATCCTGCATTCCCTGTGCAGGCGTTTCGACAGGGGGGACATCTACACCTTCACGGCAAACGCCATCCTGCTCGCGATCAACCCTTTCAAGAGGCTCCCTATCTACGGCAAGGAGCTCTTGACGGAGCACTTCGACGTGGGGTGCATGCGGGAGCAGGGGATAGAACCGCCGCAGGCGCTCGGGCCGCACGTTTTCGCGATTGCGGACTCTGCCTACCGTGACATGATGAAGGTGGGCGGTCGTCTTTAGTTGCTGTTGTTGTTAGTGATGGGTTTGTGTTGCTGCTGTTTCTCTGTGCGTGCTCAGCAGCATCCGTTGTCGGTGACATCAGATATCACACACACCGGTGTGATGAACATTGTGATAGTTTTCAGTTTTCTCACCGGTGGTATTCTGTACGGGGGCGGGGGGGGAGTGTACTCATTGTCGTGCATGCCGTAGTCGTTAAGACCATTGACCTCGCATCCCTACAAAGCCGGGACGGAGCACGCCGGGTTCTCACCGGACCAGGCTCTCACATCACCAAGCGCGAAGCGCCGTGAGATATTCGGCGAGTCGCATGAAGGGTGCGCTGCATCCTGCTAAGGGTTTTCGGCATCTTGTGCTTACTTCCTTGCGTACGGATGACAGCTGCGTATGACTTAATTTATTTTCTGGTGCTTTCACTTCCAGAGACAGTTGTAAGCACTGTGTAACTGCCTCGAGGGTGCTTGACCATTTTAACACAACGTGGTGCGATCATCCCCCTTGCGCGGAGTGAGGGTTCTCGACCCCGTACAACATGATCTACTCGACCACCATTATGGTTACCGCCAAAAAGCAGAGGTAAAAAAAAAACAACGGTAACCTGGTTGCCGAGTTCACGAAGTGAATTGGCTTCTCTTACAACGTCGGACGACAGTACCAACAGGGGATGTGAAGAGAAGAGATGCGATAACGTCGCCCGTGTGACCATGTCACCCTTGCTCCTTAGCGTAGTGCTCTCGTCGTGGTCGATTGTCCAACGACCCCAACAAATCGGTAGTCATCTTGGACGACGTTTCACCCTCCTCCGAACCGGCCGAGATCCCGCCGCCGTTAGCGGCGTCCCTCGGCGCTGAGCTTCTTGTTAGCCCGCCACCTCGTGTTGAGATCCACGTCCCAAGGCAAGGTTCAGACTCGGTTCCACCCGCGCTTTCTGCGGGAACGACCAACCCGGGCCGTCGCGTGTCTTTGAAGGCCATGTAGTGGTGGTAGATCTTGGACTTGGGAACGCTTTGTTTGATGAGTCCGTCGTAAAGGCTGGATATTTGGGCGTAGGAGGCCTCCGGCATTGGCTCCTTCGTCGCAGCCTTGCACCGGTCCGTCTAGTGCACGGGGCAGTGGGTGTACGCCGGGTGATGAGAACAGCTTGCCCTGAACAGCGGTGGGCATCGAGATGTTGCCATCTTCCTGCCGTAGACTTGAGGGTACAGCCAGGCAGCTTGTATCCACCGGCTGACTGTAATAGCTTACCCTGAACAGCTGTGGGTGTCAAGATTTTACTTGATTGCTTCCGCAGATTTCTGTGCACAGTCAGGACTTACCCATCTGTTTATCGCGTCACCAGCGCTACCCTGAGAATTAATTTCCAATTCCTGCCGTAGAATTCAGGGCGCAGCCATTCAGGCTGTAGATGGCGCTGGCATTGCGCTGCTGCCATAGGCGTGAGAATTGCTCTACCGCCAGCGGCATCGAGCGAGAGAGTGGAAGCAGGATAAGGATAAGGAGGGAAGTGCATACCCTTCTCTAGGGGAGTTTTCTCGTGTACGCCGTGGCACAACACATTACCCCTAGGGTATGAAATGCACTTCCCTCCTTGTCCCTTGTCCTGCTGGAACCCCCTCGTCCGATGCTGCCGGCAGCGGGAGGTGTTTCCAGCAGCACCACAAATGCCCGCGAGGGCGCAGTGGCTGAATGGAGTTATGAGCGTATCGTATGCCATGTGAGCGTAGTTCATCACACGGGTCACAAAACCCCTTTGTTACACAACTCGTTCATGGGGTCCTGTGAGTCAACTGTTATCATGTGCTTGACGCAAGAAATCACCCCCCCTAGCGATGACAATCCCCTGCTGTTGCCTGGGGTCCTGCAAGTGCAACGTATCACACGGGCCATACAAGTCACCGCACGCACGCGATACCGCGAAAAGTTATCACAACGGTGTGGTATGTTTCGTCGCCTATGTTATCGGTATGTGTCGCGCCGACAGAAGCAGCGAGGCGTGAAGTTCAACTGGACGCCCGCTGTGCGCACGTGCTACGCTCTTTTTTTCGTTTGATGTTGGCAAAAAACATCAGGGTATGGACGCGGGGAAGTCGGCGGGCATGGGGCCGGTGAACCAGTCCATCCTCATCTCCGGAGAAAGCGGCGCCGGAAAGACGGAGAGCACCAAGTTCGTCATGAGGTACACACAAGCGTGCAACTGAGGCTTGAGTCGGCAACGAAGAACTAGAGTGATGTGGTTCCATAGGGAACCCCGGCAGAGCAGGAGTAGTTGCGGTTGTTGTTGTCTTCACATTAATCGGCAAGCGGTGGTAATGAGACGGTGTGTGTTTCCCTGCGGCGGATGTTTGTTTTGGGGAGCCGCCTCTGCTGTCGTAGAATAGCAACAGTGTTGCCTGTACGCGATTGTGGCTAGCTTCCGTCCCGGGTGATGGGTTACGTTATCGGCACCGTTAAGGGCTCGCCAAGGTGGTTGCATAGGGAGCCCCGACACAGCAGAGGGAGGTGCGGTTGGAAATGGGAGGGTGGGTGTTTCGCGGCCGGTGTGTGTGTCGGGAAGCCGTCGTAGAATAACACCAGCGTTGCCTGTGCGCGGTTGTCGCTAGATTCAGCCCCGGGAGACAGGTTAGGTTGACAAGATACGGGTACGCCAACACCATGCTCCCATGTGGCAGGGCCTTCACGCCTTCACAGCCTGCAACGGTATCTGGAACACTCGACGATGAACTACAGGCACGCTGGTCTATCATGCAGCCTGGCACTAGTAGTCGCTGCCAGGTCACGTTCGCAATGCGCTGGAGCCACACCAGCCTATGTCCACTGCGGTCATTTAGCAGTCACGACTAGTACCGTACTTTTTCAGTGACAACCAGTGCCCGTGGTGAACGTTGCTGCATGATGGACCGGCAGGCGTGCAGTTTATCGTCGAGTGTCCTGGCAGCCTGTGACGTCCTGAAAGCGTTGCCGTATACGAGTGCATGGCCTTGGCGTGCCCTTGCGGAGGTGAAGTCGATATGGTTTCCATACCCCCCTTGTGACAAAACCCTTTCACATGCCAGACGGAATTATCCAGAGGTGATAACCAGTTGCCACGCTGGAACCAAACTTCATCTTGATGGCCTGATTTTCCCGGCCGTTGCCGGAAGCATCTATTTTGTCTTTGGTCCTCCTACAACCCCCCTCCCCTCCCGCCGGGTCCGGAAACGCCTCCCCCCACAGGTACTTGACAACGGTGGGCAACGGAGAGGGCGGGGTCGAGCTGGAGAAGGGGTCGATCATGGACAGGGTGCTGCAGAGCAATCCCATCCTAGAGGCGTTCGGAAACGCCCGGACCATCCGTAACGACAACTCGAGCCGCTTCGGGAAGTTCATCGAGCTCATGTTCGACAAGCGGGGCAACCTGCTGGGCGCGGGCATCGAGACCTACCTTCTCGAAAAGGTAAGGTATTACGGTGGCACATAATTTATCGGAGCAAATTTTTGCTTTCTTCCGGCGAAAAAAAAAAAAATCTGAACAAGGCGTTTCCGCAATTGTTTTTCAATCGCAGGAAACAAACATTATGGTCCAAAGCCTTTATATACACAGTAAAGCTAGGGCAGTAGACCTACTACATATCAAATGAAAGATGGTAACCACAGCTTTCAAATGAGCCTGGTCTTGCTCTCATCAGATAACGACAAGGTACAGCCGTGGCCGGCGATGTGTAGAGTACTTTTTGACTTTATTTTTATGTGGGGAGGCGAAAAAAAACAAAATGACGAAGAAATAGCAACGCAAGTAGAACTTTTTGTCAATCCTATGATTTGGCTCGCGGGACCATCAGACCAGCTTTTGAAACAACGCAGCCGTTGTCGAGTACCACACGCTGGAAGAGGGGCCTCCCCCAGCTATCGGCCGATGACAAAACCGAAGGGCAGGAACAAGCCCACCGGCGGTGTCGGTGGACGCGAGATGAAGGCGAGAAAGAGAGCCAAGACGGCAGCGGCGAGAGATGCATTGACCCTGGACAGACGCAGCGCTAAGCTTGAGCAGGAGCGTGCAGCAGCACACATATGTGATTGCTATGCGCGAAGGAATGCGTCCCTGCTTCCAGCTGCTGCAGTTGTCCTTGAAAAAAAAATCCAAAATATTCAAATGTCGACAAACTTTACCCCGGATGCAGCTTGCCACACGTCAACTGCATTCATGTTTTATCTTCTTGCGTATTGACCGCCTTCGTCATGGAAGCGTTTTGCGCTACTGCTGTATGCCGACAGGCGCTTAAAAATGTTAGTTACAGACCGAGAAGTGGGGATACCAATGTTGGCCGGATGTTCCTGGGCATTATTTCCGATTTTGAGTCTCTGCTCAGGTACACGGCAAGCCATAACTCAAGCAATTTTCAAGATATATATATATATGTATATTGTTTCATCGTAACCGCCTTTCCCCTATCGTCAATTTGCGCTATCGTATGCTACGCTGCGCATCGTATTGCGAAAGTTACACTCTGAAACGCATATCTTTTGATTTGCTCCTATTAATTATGTGCCACCGTAATAGTAATTTATTTGCACTGCTGATCTCTATCCCGAACTCTTATGTTTGGTGGAGAAAAGACTTTGTTGTGTTTCCTTTCGACCAACAACAAGTGTGGTGGTAAAAAATCGGCGAGACTGATGTTGATGTCGGTGCCCGGTGCTCTTTCCGCTCGGTACGATTTCTCCTCAGCACCAACACTCCTCTGTTTTTTTCTTTCTTGCTTGCTTACTTTTGTTCTTTCTTTAGGTGCGTATCCCTACCCAGGCCCACGACGAGAGAAATTTTCACATCTTCTACCAGATGTGCAAGGGGGGCGACGACGAGGAACGAGAGCGATGGGAGCTGCAAGGTGGGAAGAAGGAACGGGCAGAAAAGAGGGGGGGGAGGGTTCTGTTGGCCAAAATCTTGATTCATTTTGCTCAGTCTTTTCTTGAGGATCAGGACGGATTGCCCGGAGTTGGTGCAGGCAAGGAGGGGGAAGGATGTAGGCCGGGGGCGGTATGGGGGTACCGTGTCACTGCTTACTTTTCTACTTGGCGGGGGGCCTTGGGTCTGGCCCTCGCCGCCGCTGTGGTCCCTCGAGGTGTCCAGATTCCTCTGAGTACATCGGCACCCGTTTCTCATGTGTGTGAGGTGTGAGAGGTTCATCGTCGACTGCGCTTGCTTGGAGGCTATGTTGCTGCTGTAAGGTCGATGGGGCCTCTTGGCGATGCCGATTGAGGGAGTTCAAGTTTCAGGGAAAAGGGGGGTACGTACTTGTTGTTTCCGGGGCGGGGGGTGGCGGTCGGGTATCTTGTCGTGAATGCTTGCTTGCTTGCTTGCTTGCTTGCTTGCGGGCGTGAGTCTTCTTTGTTCTGTCTTTGATTTGTGTGGGTGTCGCGGGGTGTTGGGTCACCGTCGAGACAGAGTGTGAAGGCGAATACATTTCGTGCCTTCAGCGGGTTGCTCGACGAATCGGGTTCCCGGTCCCGTTCGAACCGGCCTCCGATTGGCGATTTGTTTCAGGTCCGGAGGAGTATCACTTCGTGAACCAGGGTGACTGCTACGACCTCCGACAAGTGGAGGACGAGGATGAGTTCGTGAAGACGAAGGCCGCTCTTACGGTGAGAACCTTAACCTTGAAGCCTACCACATTAGTGTCTCTCGCTGCTGCTAGGTTTATCGGGTCGTGCGATGCTCGTGGAGGTCGTTCAGGGCACCCCGGGCTCTCCCTCTCGACTCGAAGGCTTCTCGTGGTTTCGCCGATGTTTCCTTTTTCTCGTGCTCATCTCTAGTTTGCCGCCTACCGTCACTTTGGTCTCTTAGCTGTTGCTTGCTTTGCCTGCCGAGTGACTGCCATCGTTCGATGCTTGTGGACTGCATGACCTTGGCGCTTTGCTTCGTCTGTTTCGCGTATTCATCTTTACATTGCCGCGTGCCGTGGGCGGGGGGGGGGATTGCCTCTGTTTGGTTCGACCAGACGATGGGTTTCGAGGCTAGCTCGATCCAGACTATCTTCGACATCATGGCGGGACTTATCCACCTCGGAGAGCTCGAGTTCGAGGCTAGCGAGGAGGACGATGCAGCGGTGCTGTTTCACGAGGACGATAACGAGTGAGAGGGACAAGACCGTCGTTTGTCTTGGCCATTGTTGGTTGCGCTGCAGCTGCGGTGTTCTATTATAGTCTTTGTTGGCGTTGACGCCGTTGTTTCCGCTGCTGTTGTTGACACGCTTCAGTGTTGTTGATGATGCTGCTGTTGTTGACACGCTGCAGTCTTGTTCATGGTGTTGCTATTGTTGTGTTAAGGTGGGTGGCCATAGCGGTTGCGCCGGTTGGCGTGCTCTTGTGGTCAGTGTTTTTGCTGCTGTTTTTGGCAGCTGCTGCTGTTGCTGTCTCTGTCGTTGGTGGCGTTAATAGTTGTGCTTGTCGATGTCAAATCGTTATAGTTTTGTTCTTTGTTTTCGACAGACACCGCTTGCCTGGTGATGACACGCCTCCCTCCCCTGAAACCCTCGCCTCCAAACCAAGGGATTGCCTGGCTCGGGTGTGCCGGCTGTGTTACCTGCCGGAGGAGGGTCTGCTGCGTGCCCTTACGTCCAAGACCATCGAGGTCGGTCCTAGAAAGGAGAAGACAACCATCAAGCTCACCGACCACCAGGCGTACGACGCTCGAGACGCCCTGGCGAAGGCCTTCTACGGGCAGCTGTTCGACTGGCTGGTGGCCACGATCAACTCGCACATCAACTGCGACCGCAGGCAGGTTAAGGCTTCCGTCGGGGTGCTGGACATCTTCGGGTTCGAGTGCTTCGAGCACAACAGGTGCGTTCGTTAGCGTGGTCGATTCGATTGCTGTGGCGTGGGTCGTGACGTTGTTTGCTGTTGGCGTGGTTTGGGCGGGAGTGTTGCTCGAGCCGCCATGAGATCTGTAGGTCTTGCCGTAGGAGTTGAAGGTTTAAGTGCTGTCCGAGGCCCAGCAGGATGGATGATGGGTGGTAACTTGAGTTTGCAGCACGAGCAGCTTGGGTGCATTTGGGTTAGGGTTGGGGTTGTGTACGTGTCCACAATCCCCAGTCACCACGCTGCCCGGAAGGGTCCAGAACCTCACCTTTAACCCCTCCTTCGCCATGGCATGTCGTGTGCTGCCTCTACCGCTGCTGCTGCTGCTGCTGCTGCTGCTGCCGCTGCTGATGTCGTGTCTGAACTCTGGTTTTCCTGGCTGGCTGGCTGGCTCTATGATGAACTGGTTGGTGACCCGAAATCGTGACCAGCTTCGAGCAGCTGTGCATCAACTACACGAACGAGACTCTACAGCAGCAGTTCAACCAGTTCGTGTTCAAGATGGAGCAGAAGGAGTACAGCAAGGAGGGGATCGAGTGGTCCTTTGTGGAGTTCCCAGACAACCAGGTACTGTAACGAGTGCCTTGCCTTGTTGCTGCCTGCCGTTCAGCAGGGATTGAGCGTTGTCCGGCAGTGTGGACTGGAAAGGTATTATTCAGTGCGGTTTCATGTCTGTGTTGTCACAGGGCGAGTCAACGAGAGTGTCGCCGTCTCGTCATAGTCCACATCCTTTCCTGGGGGGAAGCCGGTATGCCCTAAAGCTGATTGCGTTGAGTTTTGTGCGATCGTTTGCCCCGCAGGACTGCCTGGACCTGATCGAGGGGAAGAAGAAGGGTCTGCTGACCATGCTCGACGACGAGTGCCGGTTGGGCATCCGGGGCACCGACGCCAACTACTTCAGCCGGCTGTACCGGGAGCACGGGGAGGCGGAGAGGTTCGAGGCGGACAGCGCCATGCGGACCAAGCTGTGCTTCGCCATCAAGCACTACGCCGGCCATGTAAGTCAACTAACTCACCGTGCCCCCCTGCTTTCTTTTTTATTATTTCTTATTGTGCAAGTCAACTTGAATAACCATTTTTTTCGCTGCGTTGATCGATGTGTGTTCACCCCGAAAACTGTCTGTTTCGAGCTGGGGTGGATGATTTGTAGGTGGCTTCATGTTGTTTGACATGTGCCACCGAAGAATCACCTTCAATACATTCCGAGGTTTGTTTTTTCTTTCTTTTTCTCGTAGCATAACTTCGTGCGATGCTTGGAGCGAACTTTGAGCCGTTCTGCCGGGGCCGTGCGATCACGCCGCAGGTGCGGTATAATGTCCACACGTTCTGCGACAAGAACAAGGACGAGCTTCCCAACGAGTCCGACGTGCTGTTCGCCAGCAGCGAAAGCGATTTCGTCGTCAACCTTTTCTCTCCTACGGGAGGTGAGCAGCCCCCNCCCCCCCCCCCCCCTGCCCCGTACACACACCATTTATTTTTGTACCCCCCCCTCAATCGTCGTGTTACGTTATCAACATGTCTCGATCGCATCTACGGAGGCGTTGGTGTTTGTTTGCCGCGGTAATGGTCGCCACGTTACACATGCACATGGGAAGAGACAAATGCTTGACGATATTCTTGTGTCGAGCGAGCCATACCACGACGGGCAAGACCAAGATGAAAGGAATTATGTGATGTGGTGTTGCATTTGTCACGATACGCGCTTTGTTCGAGTGCGTTGTGCGATATCGTTTTTTGATTGCCGCGCATTTGCGTTCTTGTGTGTGTGTGTGTGCTGACGATGTTGGACAACGTCTCTTTTCTGCAGGCAAGAAGGCGAAGCGCAAGGGGAAGAGTCCATCTCCTCGTGTGTCACGATGTCAGTTTTCGTCACCACATTTGTCGGAGTGTTTTTTGCGTGTGTGTTGAGGATGCTGTGATGACGTTTGCTTGCCGCAGGTAAGAAGGCGAGGAGCAAGGGGAAGAGACCCATCTCACCCGGCCAGTCCAGCACCAACCCCAACACCAGCAAGAAGGACTCGCCCGGATACGCGGGCCTCAAGCCCACCGTGGGTACACAGTTTCGGGGGCAGCTACACGACCTCATGGACATGATCAGGTTGGGTTCTTTGGCAAACGGTTGTGTGTGAAAGGCGTGCCGCGATGGTGGTGTGTGTCGAGCGCAGCAATGGTGTTTCGGGGGCAGTTGTTTGTCTGGCTGTGGGCGGTGTCAAGTTGAAGCCCGGGTTAAATCGGTGGCGCTGTTGTTGTTGTGCGAAGAAGAGCTGTTCGACCTGCGAACAACAACGGCGTCTTCTATGAATAGTCGGCCGCTTTGTTGTGTCTTCATCATGATATTTGGGTGCGTTCTGTAGGGTACTCACAGACCTATACCGGGGGTAATTACCCTCTGTAATTACCCTACAGAGAGGCACAGACCGTTCTGTAGTATCCCCTGTACCCTACAGAATAGTTCTGTTTCACAATACCCCATCTGCACAGAAAGTTCTGTATCATCCCCCGTACCCTAATGGATTATTCTGTGCGTTCTGTAACAGCCCCCGTACCCTACAGAATATCATGGAAGGTTCTGTGATACCCCCTGTACCCTACAGAGTGTCGAACCCGTGAGCGAGGTAGGGAGGCACGGCCGCACTATCTAGTATGGAAATATAGGTACGAGACGTTACACCCCTCTACTTTGCTTTTTGTTTTCTCTCCTTGTTGTCTTTGCTCCGTTATTCGCCTCGCCTTGGATCAGGGACACACGTCCACACTACATCCGTTGCATCAAGCCCAATGACAACGCCGAGCCCGACGAGGTGTCGAGGGTGCGGGTCATGGAGCAGCTACGGTACGGAGGCGTGTTGGAGGCCGTCCGAGTCGCCCGATCTGGATACCCCGTCCGTCTCCCCCACAAGGTATGTCTACCGTGCCGTGCTTGAAACTGTCACCGTCAAATGCAACGCTGGAGAACAACCATCGTGCTCCTGTTCTTGGCTATTTGGTTCCAGTTGGCATGCACAAGCAGGCAGGTTCTTGAAATGGTTATTGCAGCGTAGAAACGGGAGACAAGACCCTCCCCGTTGTTCAGTTAGTCCTGCTGCTACCGCCACTGTTGCTACTGTTGCTACTGCCACCGGACCTGAACGTGAGCCGCGTTGTGTTGTCCTAAGCACGACGATGCCTCCGATATGAGACAGCCACCTACGACGACTAGTCGTGTTGGATGCAAGTCAGCTCGTGCCATGACAGAGGAGTGACACGTTTAGGATCACCTTCGCGTGATGAATAAGGTTTATGAGGACAGAGGGCAGGGAAGGGGTGCGCCGACCCTATTCCCTAAACCCTAACCCAACTTCCCCCGATGGCATGCTTTGTCCAACATGTTAACCTGATCGAAAAAACATGCGATGGCTACTGCACGTTTTATCGTGGCGGTGAGGGAGGGAGTCGATGTCGACTCGGTTGCTCGTGCCATTGAGAGCCCAAACACTTCGTAAACCTACATATACCTGTTGGTCGTGATCTTTTTTGCGGGACCCCGCCCCACCCCGCACCCCCCACAGGTCCCTGTCCTGATGTGTCCCCCCCCCCCCCCCCTCCCCCCCATTGCTGGCCGCCACCGCCGCCGCCGCCGTGCAAACCACTGGCAGGTTCTGCTAACGTCCGCCAAGGTCGCCCTTCTCGCGACAGCTGCGGTGGGTTCTGTGACTGGCGTTTCGGCAGCTGCGACTGGGCTGCATGTGANCCCCCCCTCCCGCTGTCCCCGATTCTCCGTCCGAAAAAACGCCTGTCCAGGACTTCTACGTCCGCTACCGTTGCTTGATTTCCTTGAACAAGAAGGTGAAGAAGTCGAGGTATCCGCTGAGGCTCAAGGGGGGCACCGCGATGGCGCAGAAGATGTGCAAGGTGGGTACGGTGGTCCTTTCGGCCCGCGCTAATGTTTCTGTGCGCGCAATCCACATGTCTCGTTGATGCTTTTTTCGTTTGTGTTGAACGGGCCGGCAAATTGAAGTTACTCCTATGCCGTAAATAAGTGGAGGCTCAAATTTTTGGGATGGTGTGAGAATAGGTAGGGTCAAGAAACACAGATTCGAGGTGAATCCTATTATTTCGTCTTACACTTCACCAGGTAGTGTGTACCATTGGTGATATCACCCTCCCCGGATCGATTTCCACAGAGCCTTTGCTCTACACGAAGAGGATGTCTCCGTGACGGGTGGACAAACGCGGTTGCGGGGGTAGAGATCCGAGCGGTAATTCTCGTCCCCACGACAAGAACCACAGCAACAGCAACGGCAACAGACCAACAGCAGTCTTGCTGTAGCCCCCAGGGTCGCCCGCTGTTTGCCAGGCAAGAGCCAGGGGGGAGCGGTGTCTGCGGACAGAACCGTTGATGTTGGCAATACCCCCCCTGCGTCGAAACCAATCCATACGTTTTCGAGAGAGACGATTTCAACGCCGCCGTCGTCGGCACCTCCGCTGTCTCTGCTGCGGAGTGATCGAGCTTTGAAAATCAGTCCAGGGGGTGTATTATTTTGTGTCATGTGCGGTAGTAGAAATGATGGTGGCTAGCGACAGAAAGGCGTCAGGAAAAGAAGGGTTTTTGAGTGCAGGCAAGAGAAATGCAAACAGACCAGTCAGTCCTGGATTCTGTATTTTTTTTTGTTTTGTTTTTGCTGAGCAGATATCATGAGCAGATGGCTAGACTAGGCCGTTTGTTTGCTTTTGCTGTTGCCCAAGCTGATTGCCTGGTACGCAGGAGTATTCGTTTCATGCAGACATTTTGAAAGAAATACCTGGCTAATAGTGTTCTTGCGTGTCCTCTTTGCTGTACGAGTTTCTTAGCGTCGACCCTCACGGGGCTAGTTGGTAGAGAGGGAACGTCCTTACTAGCTAGCCCCGTTGGATCGAGGTAGTTGAACTTGTACAGTAGAGAGGAGGCGGTGAAACGTTCTTCGCGGTAGAAAACATCCGCAAACTATGTACGCACGAACGGCCCACTAGCCAAGCACACGAGAGCCTCCTGTTCAAGCCACTTGCTGAAAAGAAATATTTTCCACGACTGACTGCACTTGTTGCTATTGCCTGTACCCACTTCGTGTTCTTTGTCATCATCTTCACCACTCCCTTTTTTTTGGTGTAGAAACATTTGCAAAGTGCGTCCCGCGAATTTTAGCGTGGGCAAACAAGAGACACGAACGGCCCACTAGCCAAGCACACGAGAGCCACCTGTTCAAGCGACCTGCTGAAACATGAAAAACAATCCACGACTTACTGCCGTTGTTGCGATTGCCTGTACCCACGTCGTGTTCTATGCCACCATCTCCCCCCCTCCCTTTCCTCTGCCGTTCCCTTTGGTCTGCCTTGGTTTGTGTATGATCACAGGACCTTGTCAAGCACGTTCTGTCGCCGGCATTGGTTAGCATGAAGAACATCCCGGCGGACACCATGCAGTTCGGAAAGAACAAGGTGACGCCCTCGATCCTCCCTGCGACAAACATGGCGGGCGCCAATTGTCCGTGTTGCTCATTGCTGATCGTGGCGGTTTCTGGTCGCTCTTGTTGTCGTGGAACGTTATTTTGCTGCTGCTGCTGCTGCTGCTGCTGCTGCTGCTGCTGCTGCTCCGGTTTGTTTTTGCCGTGGGATAACGCCACTCACTCCCTTTGGAAACCCTTTTGTACAAGGAACCCAAGACAGGAAGACTTCACGAACCCTACCGTCAAAGTTGCCGAATCTGGTCGATCGCACCGCCCTCATGTTCCATTTGTGTACCCCCCCCCCCCCCCCCCCCCCCCC
>CACKRE030002775.1:10742-25036 GCA_902602495.3 Ectocarpus sp. CCAP 1310/34 | reverse complement strand
CCCCCCCGCAGGTATTCCTTCGAAAAAACGCCTACGACTTTTTGGAGATGATCCGCTCCCGGCGCATCACCTCGGCCGCGGTTACGCTTCAGAGAGTGGCCCGGGGCTTCGTGAGCAGGCGGGCGTTCTCCTCTGCGATATGGGCCGTGCGGTTCATCCAGAGGGTGTCGAGGGGCACGATCGTGAGTAGCTCTTGCTGACGTGTGTGTACAGCAGTACGCAGCATCGCGTCCACCCCTCTTTGACAATTGGTTGTCGTTGTCGTTGTCTTCACACTAAACAAGCCGCACCGGTTTCGCTCAGTACTTTCAAACATCAATAGAAAACGAGAATGGACGGAAGCGGTGGATCGTGCAGGTGTACCCGCTTTCATGTCACCCCCGAAAAAACGTCGGGCCGAGCGCGATGCTGTGCCATCAAATTTTGCACCGCGACCCTCTCCCTGAAGTATATCCCCGAGCCCCCTGCCATTGCCATGACCCGGAATTTCGCGCACAGTTACCAGCCCTTGCCCTCCACCGCTTTCTCTTTCCTCGTGGAAACCTTTTGCACAACTTGGTTCTTGCTCTCAGGCGCGGCGGCGAGTAGAGCACATGCGCCGGATGCGGGCGGCGCTCCGCACGCAGACGGCCTACCGGCGTCACTTTGCGAGGAAGAAATTCCTGTCCATCAAGGGAGCGGCCCTCGCCCTGCAGTGCGCAACGCGCTGCCGCAAGGCCGCCAGGGTCCACACCGAGCTCAGGTGAGATACATGTCCGATAGGTGTCCGATATAGAGATATTCGCCACTGCTTTACACGCATGTAACGGTTTGTATGCATATTGACATCAATCAGTTGGCGTTTTGGTGGTTAAATGCGGAGGACATGGGTAGGGGGAGGTGCGGCATGTTGTGAGGGCAGCTTTGGTCAGTTCATGTCACTTTCGCTTCGTTCACGATGAAGATGCGGCAACTGTAGCGAGGCAACAAGTAACATTCCCTCCTCGATATTAATGTTGAAGCCTCTCGCAGAACTGGAATGAAGGAGGCCGAATATCAGTCAAAACTTTCTCTGGCCCGCCGCAATCCATCGATGTGCCCCCGCCCCCCCCACTTGTTGCCACACAGGCGCCAACACCGGTCCACTAAAATCCAGAGCTGGTACCGAATGCTCGCCCCTTGGCGCGCCCACCGTAAGCTGCGGTCCGCGACGCTGGCGCTGCAGTGCCGTATGCGGCAGAAGATAGCCTACGGGGAGCTGAGGGGCCTCCGTATCAAGGCGAAGGATGTGGGCAACCTCAAGGGGGAAAACGAGCGCCTAAAGGCAGAGATCCTGGCGCTCAGGCAGGCCGCCGCCGCCGCCTCTAAGGCTGCTGCTCCTGCAAGCGATGAACAAGTGCGTGCCAAAGACTTGGTCATTATTTGTCAGGTGCTTGTCTTTGTCAAGCCACCTCGCCCCGAAGACACTTGCTCGAAAGCCCGGCGCTTTCGCTGTTGTGTGGCGTTGTTTTTTCTTACCGTGGACAGGAATGATACGAGCAATCGGCCTTCGATGCCGTAAACGGCATCTGACCAAAACGTAGGGGGAAGCCTCGACAAGTCTGGGGGGAGGGGTTGAGTGAAGCGGTGGGAACTCGCGCAGTTAGTTCACAACCTGGTTTGGGCATCCAATCACCGACTAAATTTCCCGCCTCCCTTTTGATTTCCCTTCTCAGGTGTCGTCGTCGTCTAACGGGAAAGAGGTGGACAGCTTGAGGAGAGAGGTGGTGACGCTAAGGGCCAGGGTAGCAGAGCTCGAACTGCAGTTGGCGGAAGGAGTGGTCGCTAAGAGCAGAGTGCCTGTGAACGCTGCGTTGCCGCCGCCGCAGCAGCAGCAGCAGCAGCAGCAGCAGCAGCGGCCGTTGCGAACTGCGAAGTCATATCCGGTGGCACGGACGGCAGGCGAGTAGAGATGTGAAGGTGTTGGTTTATTTACTTGTGGTGATTGTATGTGTCGCAGTGGTTGCGATGCTTGTTGCTGCTTCTGCTGTGGGTGGTTTGCGGTTCTGCCACCATTGATTGGTCGGTGTTGTCGTTTTGGTTGCGGTTGTTTCTGTCGCCTGCTTTTATCGTTTGTTGGTTGCGATGGCGGTGTGATGGCGGTGGTAGCGTTGTTCCCTAACCGCGACACTTTTTGACAGGTCTCGAGAGCTGCCACATGCCATGACCCCCGAACATACTGCCGATGGCAATGACGCCTCCGCAACAAGGTCAAGTGTCCCGAGAAACTTTCCTAGTCCCCCCCCCCCCCCCCCNCCCCCCCCCCCCCCACATCTCCCAAGTCTCATGCCATACCGCATGAACTCCCCCTCGCTCGTATTCTGATTTACGAGGCTCTTCGACGACAAGTGGAACGCCTAAGTTGACCTATCAGCGAACTGCGTGCCACAAATGTTGTTCTCTCTCTTATGCTACTGCTTCTCATGCTGCTGCTTCTTATGCTGCTGCTGCTGCTGCTGCCGCCTTGTGTTGCTGCTGCTTATGCTGTTGCCGCTGCTGCTGCTATCTTGTTTGTTGTTTCTCGCGACGTGTGACATGATCCCGTGTGTCTCCCGCGTCAAATCAGGAAACTCGTTGTCTAGAGTAGACGAGACCGAGAGCCTCCCCCGCCGACAGCGAGCGCGGTTCTCTTCAGCCTCTGCGGTAGACAACAGCAACGAGAAGAGCGACGGCAGCAGCAGGCACCAGACGGGAGTAACTCTCTCCTTCCTGTGCGAGATGGGTGTGGCGATCAGGGACCACACGAGCATGTTCCGACACTTTTAGCCGCCGCCGCCGCCGCCGTCGCTAGGAAGAGCTGGTGGCGGCGGCGGCGGGAGGGGGAACAACAGCTCGTACTGCTGCTGTAGGAGCAGCAATGGGGGAGGAGGATGAGGGAAGCCTCGTCATGTTTGTCGTACAATACATGTTTGTATATTGTAGAGGGGGCTGTTGTTGGCGGAGGGTGATTCCAACTGGTCCCAGCAGCAGCAGGAGCAGCAGCAGCAGCAGCAGCAGCAGGGTGACGATCGGCGACCGTAGGGGCTGCGGCGGCGCCTGGCGGGCGTTTCCCGCTGACAAGGGAGGCGTACATCTATCGAGGAGGTCTTGTTATCATGCGCTAGTGGCCCTTCCGTGATGCACGCCGATGATGGAGCACTCCCTATGGTGCCGTCGCTTCTTATGGACACGGTGAGTCGGCTCGGACCGCCTTCGTGAGAAATTATATATTTTTTGAGGAAATAGAATAGGGAGGGGGGCACGCATAACGTATCCCTATCCCTACCCCAACTTCCCCGATCGCATGCTTCATCCAACATGTTTCCCTAAACGAAAGAGCCGGCGAAGGTCGGTTCGATGCACAACCTTACCTAACTGCCAGGTCATTGATAGTGTAGGAGTGCGTGTGTGTCGTCCTTGTTTGCATCGGCGCGCTAACCGGCTGACCAATGAAAAAACGTCAGCCTCTGTGCGACTACAATCGGAAAATGCGCATATAGGCCACGATCTCTGGGCCCCCGTGTGAGTTGTCGTCCCATGATGTTGTTTGAAAGGCGCCAATACACACAAAACGTCCTTTCGCCAATACACACTAAAACCGCTGAAACCCTGACCAAGCAGTGAGCAATGCGATGACTATTATTACCAACACACAAGGCACGCTTCCTCAGGCAACAGCAAGGAAGGCACTGTCTTGTTGGCTTGAGATGCGCAAGTCGTTGCTTGACCCCTTTGGGTCTAGATCTTTTTTCGTTTCCAAGAAAGATATAGGGAGGAGGAGAGAATGCGGGAGAGAGACACAAGTACAGCAGAAAGAGACGTGTGTACTTCTGTAGACGGAACAGCTATCTCCACCCATAGGCCATAAGGGCTGCCCGCGACAGGACGGTGGGCACATACAGGGTCACAGAAGGGCTGATGCGTGGTAGCGGTGCGGCCGGTAGGGCAGGTCAGGCTTGTAGACCTCGAAAAGATCAGTCGTCAACCCGCCTAAACTGCTCTATTTTCAGAATATTCAAATGATCAATGAAAATGATCAGTGAGAGGGCTTGTAGACCCATAGCTGGTTCTTGTACTTCTGTACTTCTCTGTCCCCTCCCCAATGTGAGCACTGCCGGCTCACTACAGCTCCTGTGATTTTCCCACAATCCCCACAAGCACGCAGGCACACCACAGCACACACGTATTTGCATCAGTGGGCTCTCTAGGTTCAGGCGAGGGTATGTGTAGGGCTATGATAGTGTATGTTTTACTACTGTATGTTGGACTCGTCTATACTGCTGCTGTATTGTATAATATAGTATAGGTGCTGACACGATGACTGCTGGATCTTGGGAGTGTGCGATTTTCATATTTGGAGGATACGCAGCATACCACAATCATATCCTGGCCTGGTTGGGCTTGAAGTACCCCTTTTCGCTGTCATCCTGTCTTTCCTTGAGTGGCTTCCTAGATTCGGGCGAGGGCATGTATGTGGCGCTATTGATGTGTGCCTCTGTGAAAGGATATGGCGAGATGTTCATGGTGGCATTTGCAGTTGGAGCAGTGTGCATTTTTCGGCCGTTCCAGGGACCTGATATTACCCGCTGGCACTGCTGTGACGTCTTTGCATTAGTCACCGGGTAGTGCGGTCGATGCGAATAATAAAGACACACGTACCTATTGACTTGCCAACACCTGGCGTGGAGGGAAAAAGGGCAAAAACTCCATGGCATGCCACAACACCATCGTTTGCAAGTGATCAATCAATTATCAGTCAGGACGCCGGTAGACCCAAAAGGGTTAAAACGAAAACGCATTGCTGCGGTGGCACCTAGCAGGTGGACCGGGAGAACCAAGACCGTCGTGCATAGACCCTGGGACGCCGGAGACGACTGCCGAGGAGATGGCGAAATAGTGCTGCCGATGCTGCTGTGTCCGGTCGACTGCGGATGGAACATCGGGTGCTACATCAAAGGAGATGGCGAAAAACTGCTGATGATACTGCTTTGTCCGATTGGCTTCGAGAGGACCATCGGGGAGGGGAGGGGGGGCACCCACACCGACGCCGTGACGAGGTCGGGGGTTCCACAGATTGGCTTCGAGAGGAACATCGGGGAGGGGACGGGGGACACCCACACCGACGCCGTGACGAGGTCGGGGGTTTCCACAGCGTGTAGGCGAGTGCGAAATGACGTGGTAGCGGTTGTTTCCGCCGGCGGTGTGAATCTAATCGTAAGGTATCAAAGGCTATCCCCATGAGGGACAGCAAAGAGACATGAGGTTGATAATATGCGCGTGAGCTACATTATTGACCAGTCTTACTCTGCGTGGGGGGTACGTAGGTCGTGACGGACGTAAGCTACAAGGGACGGCAACGCCATCTGAGAACTGGACCGAGGGCGTCCACAAAGAACGAAGGAATGGTGCTGGCGAAAAAGTAGGAGGATGGTGGTGACATGCTCCCTGATGAGCCTTTGGGTTGGTCAGGTTATGCCTTTCGAAGCGAGGCGCGCATGGTGACTGTTTCGCAGACGGCGTGTGGTCCGTGCCGAGATGCGTTCCTTGGGAGGGGGTTCTATCGCATAGGGTTTCGTGTGGTTTTGTTGAATCCTACAGTATTTGGTTTTGCTTTTTTTGTATGGGATGCACTGTGGTGATGCTTTAAAACCTGGAAGCCTCTGTATTTGCGGGTTTTTGACTGATACTAAACGTACCATGCAATATCCCCTAGACCATGCTGAATGGAGAACACGAAAACGAGGGGGGTTGGGGGGGCTAGGTTTTTCTTCCTGTATATTGATGCGTGCGCCCCTTGGTGACTTTCGTACCGTAGACGACATGACGGAAGACAGTAAACCCTGGACCGATTTTCAGAGCTCGATTACTCCGCAGTCGAAAGAGTGGCGGCGCCGAAAATGCCGGCGTTGCAACCGTCTCGTCGAGATATTTCCGAAGACGTACTATCATTTTTGATTTTGGGACCCTCTTCGTGGAGTAGTCTTGCGTTGAAAATCCGTCTGGGGGGGGTGTGGTATCTGGCGTCATGTCACATACGGTAGCGCCCCAACGTGAGACCACCAGAAATGTTCCTCATTGGAGCGGAGGTGGCAGCGTTTCCCCCGCTCCCCTCGATTTTTCGTTTTGGACGACGCCTTGTGGAAAGGGTTGTGGTTAATGGATCATTCCTCGCGTGATGGGTTGTTGGATCATCCCCCCCCCATCTGCTATCCGTGACATGCTAAGTGCAATCCCTTGATGACCACCGCCGACGGTGAGGGAGAAGAAGCATTATTTAGCATTTGTAGGTAGGTAGGGCTACCGGAGTGTAGGATATTCCGAAAAGGTTGCGCCGCTCGCGCGTTTCCTGTTGTTGTTGGAGTGAGAACAACTCGTCTCAAGCGGGGTGTCGCACGGTCTCGTTATGCCTCATGCGGTGGCGCTGCGTCTTGCTTGGGTGGCACTGTCATCGCTGTCTCGAACAAGTACAGTACGTCCGATTGTTTTAGCCCAACGGCCCGGCCGATATGGTGGCGATTAGGTGTGTGTTTGAAGAACCCCTGTAGTCTATCTGGTCAAGTCATTTTTGTCGTTGAACTATGGGGAGGGCGCTGATCCTCAGGGGACAGGATACACCGATTATTCCGTCCCCCGCGGGTGTGTTTTTAGCTGCATACGCGCCGCAGGACACGGAACGTTTGTTTGTAAGCGCAAAGAAGGTGCGCGCCTGCATGATGTTGTAAGCCCTGGTCTGAGTCTCTCTCTCTCTCCCCCCCCTCCCCCCGTACGGTACACGCTGTCTTTTTTATTTTTGTTGATTGGTAACGAAATTATTTGGGTCTCTTCGGTCGGTCGGATGTTTTCTTCGAACTATATTCGAGAGTCTGAAGGGAGGTTTTGGTTAATGGGTTGTCGGTTGGGAATGCAATAAACGACAATGGCTTGGGGTCAGCGCCGGGCATTTGACAGTGTAACGGTTGTCCAAGCGGCCGTCTTGATCCCGTCCTCCCCCTTGTTGTTGTCTTCTCTGCTGTGGTGTCTAGAAGACAGTAGGAACGGTGTGGGTGTTTTTTTCTGCCCCTACTGCAGTAAGTAGTGCTGTGAATTTTGTAACACAAGATCGGAGCTAGAAATGAACGCGAAGGGGCGCGCCAGGGTAGAGTGGATTATTGCGCGTAACACCTGCACTACTGATGTGCGGGATCTCCAACTGCTAGCTAGCTGTGGTGGGAGCGCAGAAATCGGCGAGGAAAGTGCAGCCTGACTTTCTCTCTTGTGGCCTTTTGCCAGACGTACGCTTTTCATGTGCACAGAGAGGAAGCGTGCAGGGAGGGTTAGATAATGGCTGGGTTGTTTGAAGCGGTGATTTGGAAGTCGTTGTATCTTAAACGCTGGTGTGTTTAGACCCCGTTAAAAATGTTTTATGCTGCATGTGTTGATGTTTGTTCGGATACGGATGGGAACCGTTGGGGGGAGTGGGTGGGTGCGTGTTTGCGAGGTGAAAATCAAGGGACTTTCACAGCAATGTGTGACTAGAGCATCTTGACCCTCATTTCTTCCTGATGGCCTGCGAATACAGCAGGAGGAGAAACACAGTCCAATGTGGCATCGTCATCCCCACATCATTCTACTGCACTCACGTGAATATATCGGCGTACCTGTTGATCTCTTTGTATGATTACTGCGTTCAGTTTACGCGCACGGAGTCGAACAGACCACACGCTGGAGGTTATCCCCGACATGTCGAGTGGATCACTCAATTATTCAAACACGCGGACGGCCCCCAAGTCACATGCATCGAAAACCTCGCTCACGGTGAAATTCATGTGAGTGGGCGAAGCTGAGCCTGGTGACTGAGAGAGGGTGGGGAGAGAGAGAGAGAGAGAGAGAGAGAGAGAGAGAGAGAGAGTTGTTGTTGTTCAACCGTTCCTCCGCTGGAACGGACGTTTGTCACTGTTGTCCCGATGGTTTGGACGTGGTGTGTGTTTTCGCATGGTGGAGATGCACATCTCTTACTACGTCGTCGTCCGCATCGTGAATTCGCTTTGCTTCCTCATGTCGCGGCGGCTTGTATTGGTTGACCTGTACTCTGCTACTGCCCCCACCCACTCTGCCCTTCGAGCTTGTAAGGTAAACTTCCGGTGCAGATTGTATATCAACCAATACAATTAGACAAAAGCAACCGTAGGCAGTGTCTGACCCAACACCCCACCNGGGGGGGGGGTTCACAGCGTTGGGCGCGCGTTCTTTCTTTTTTCGATTTTTGTAGAAGGGAGGGGGGGGGGGTACCTCACTATGGTGCCTCTTCCCTTTTTTGTACGACGGCTATCTCTGACTGCCGGTGGAGCCACCAGGGCGGATGAAGGGGTAGGGGGGGACATCGTGGTGACTCCATCACGGTGCCTCTTTCTTCCTTTTTTGTTCGCGACCTCTACATGGGCGTAGCACTTCCACTTCCCGCCCACGACAAACGTGTATATGTGTAGTGAGGCGCGTGGCCGTGGTTGGTTGGGATTTTTGTTTTTTTGGCGTATGGACGGCTGTCACCGAGACTCTCGGTAGCATGACAGAAAAATACGCCTTACCTCCGGCATGGACTTGAGTGCCTGCAAGCTCTTGATTGGATAGCAATGGGCAAAGCTCTACGACGGGGGGCCACTCATTGACAGCGTGCAAAACAAAGCGTTTTCTTCTTCAAAATGCGGCGCTCGTTTCGGATGTCGCCTCTCACCGGCGGTGAGCGTCAGGACAGAAAGGCAACCCTTACGTGACTGAGTTGATCTGACTTTTGCTTTCGCCTCGTCCTCGACAACTGGCTTTTGAAAGACGAATGCTCCAAGAACCTTTCTTACATACATGAGTGTGCACCACGTGCACACAATCGCGAAGGTACACGCACACACACCAGATCACGCCGGCAACATGATACAGCAACGAGGAGCGTCCACGTGTGTTTGCGATATGCTTCTGTAGCACGGAGAGTTCATGCGTTCGCCTCGGACTCTTGCCCGCCGGGATGATGAAGCTTTCATCCCGATGTCTGTCGAGGGTAGTCAAGGTGGTGGCGAGAACCTTTTGAAAAATTTGAAGAGGCGTTGTTCTCTCGAATGCCGGGAGACTCAAATTTGGCTTGGTTCGGGTTATGTCAACGATTAGTTGAAGAGCTCGGAGTCTCTTGTTGGCAAGGCAAGGCAGAGGGGGACAAATGCTTCTGTGTCCCGGAAGACTAGCAGCTCAAGAGGGTAGTATTCAAACGTCGGCGGGGGACATACACAGCCCGATCCCTGCCTCGAAGTCCCGGTTGCTGTGGAGAACACCTTCATAAAGGTTGAAACTCGTCCTCCGAGGACGAAACCCTCTTTTCCACAATGGCGTCGACGAAGAGATGTCAGGTTTCTGCTTTTGGTTGCAAAAGACACGGGTCCAAAACCCGCTGCTCACCTAATTTTCTTCCGGAGTACGGAAAAAGAAAAACGGTGGGTGGGCCAAGAAACGATGCACTGTCTATCGAACTCGAAACTTCTGGCAATGCGTGGCGGAAGTGGTGTACCCGCACACACGCACAGAAGATTGTTGGAAAAAAGGTGGTTCTACTCGCCGCCAGCCGGTCGGGTTCCGGTTACCCCAAGAAGACTTCTCTTGCCTAGCAAACAAGAAGAAGCCTCGAAAAAGGGGGGGGGAATGTGGAGAACACCTTCATAAAGGTTGAAACTCCCCAAACGTCTGTCGAGGACGAAACCCTCTTTTCCACACTGCCCCTTTTTACAACGAAATCCTCATCAGCCAAAAAAAGGCTTACCTTGAAGCCCCAACCTACGTCGTTGTACCCCTCCTCAACGCGGTCAACAGCTTGTTTGTGTTTGTGTTGCGAGCAGCTGCGACAGAGGCGGAAGAGAGAAGGTTGACTCCGGTACCCAAGCTNAGAAGGTTGACTCCGGTACAAGAATATTTTCTAGGTAACCTTGAAAGCCCTGGTAGCGTCCACCCTACCGCTCATCAACCCGCCCCACGTGTTCGCGGGCAGCTTTGCCAGATGCGAGGTGAAAGTTGACTCAAACATCGTCTGTCTCACAACGGCCTTCATTCGATTGATCGAGTGCAAGAGGTGTACTCAGCGCCAAAAGAGACACACAGGGAGAGCACAAATGTACCTCTTCTGGCCATGGTGTACCATTACGTATCCCGCCGAACCGTACCTACTATTCACGTCTTCGAGAACGTTAAATGTACCTATACACAGATCCTACCTACCACCTGTCGTGTAGTCTAGCCCTGGAAAAATGGTAGTTCCTACACGAGGGAACCCAACAATATCCTCAATCCTTGGTCGCGGCTTCTACTCCGACACCAAGCTGGGTCCAACCCTTCACCAGTCTTCGAATGCCGGGAGACTCAAATTTGGCTTGGTTCGGGTTATGTCAACGAACGGCAACAGCTTGACCCGCCAGTACTTTTCTCGTGGTTGACGGATAGACTAGTTGAAGAGCTCGGAGTCTCTTGTTGGCAAGGCAAGGCAGAGGGGGACAAATGCTTCTGTGTCCCGGAAGACTAGCAGCTCAAGAGGGGAATATTCAAACGTCGGCGGGGGACTTACACAGCCCGATCCCTGCTTCCAAGCCCCGGTTGCCTCGTTTTACAACGAAATCCTCATCAGCCAAAAAAAGACTTACCTTGAAGCCCCAACCTACGTCGTTCTACCCCTCCTCAACGCGGTCAACAGCTTGTTTGTGTTTGTGTTGCGAGCAGCTGCGACAGAGGCGGAAGAGAGAAGGTTGACTCCGGTACAAGAATATTTTCTAGGTAACCTTGAAAGCCCTGGTAGCGTCCACCCTACCGCTCATCAACCCGCCCCACGTGTTCGCGGGCAGCTTTGCCAGATGAGAGGTGAAAGTTGACTCAAACACCGTCTGTCTCACAACGGCCTTCATTCGATTGATCGAGTGCAAGAGGTGTACTCAGCGCCAAAAGAGACACACAGGGAGAGCATAGATGTACCTCTTCTGGCCATGGTGTACCATCACGTATCCCGCCGACGGTACCTACTATTCACGTCTTCGAGAACGTTTAATGTACCTACTATCTATACACAGATCCTACCTACTACCTGTCGTGTAGTCTAGCCCTGGAAGATGGTAGTTCCTACACGAGGGAACCCAACAATACCCTCAATCCTTGGTCGCGGCTTCTACTCCGACACCAAGCTGGGTCCAACCCTTCACCAGTCAAATTTTGCTCCGCAGAGCTGCCCCCGGCTGCTTCCTGTCAACGACGGCGGCATCATAATCGTCGGCCCCCAACCAACGGGCGATAGAGGAGCGGTAGCTGCTCACTGCCGTTGCCCGGACCGTTGGCACAAAATTCACCAGACAAACTGTCAAGTAAAGCCAGCCCCTGCCTGGGGTTCAAAGCCATTTAAAATATATCCTCACGAGCACCAACCGAAGGAAATCAACTCCATTATCCACCACCAGTCAGTACAAAAGCACCTAGTCATGGCAAAGCCTAGCACCCCGGACAAGGGGGTTACTTCTCACCAACAACAAAAAATGAAGCCAAAAAACAAACATGGAAAATGATGAAAACACAAGACCGTAGTGTGCTTGGACCGGCGGTTTCACCATGGAACAGAGAGAAGGAGGCGGTCTATTTCCACCAACTACCAACTATGTCTTGCAACCAACACAACCACCAGAGGTGTTTACGCCGCAAACAAATAATACCAAACCCGGGCGCATGCAAGGAAAGCGAGGAATCCATAATATACACGTTGTGGCACAAGCGGTTTTTCATTGGCCCAACAACAAACAATCGTACTTCCTCGAACCCGCCCGAAGTGTTTCATGTCTCGACCAATCGCTGAAAGCAACTGCGTGCCACCGTTGGTATTGTGATATTTTTGTTTTCGACCCATCACAGATAAAGGCTAGATCCAAAGATCTCCGCGGACAATTTTTCACCAATTTGTTCCCATGACGTTACCCACTGGGGGCGCCCGATCGAGATCTCCCAAGCGACGTTATCCTCTCCCAAAAAAACCGTCCGCGTGAAAAAAATCAGTCGCCATTCAAGGATCGCTGGTCGTTGTATGTTACGCTATGTTATTTTCTGTTATGAAGTGTTAAGTAATGTTTGTCTTACCGATGACCAATCAACAAACCAAGACAAATTATCCCGTCGCCAAACACTCGCATTCTGCAAACGAGGGTCGGTGGGATATTACTGCAGTCCATAGATGCATGCGCGTTTGTAACAACGGCATCGTCATGCACAAATCGGTACCAAGCCCGCAACAAGGATGGATGTGGGGCCGTCGCCCGTCATCGCAGATACAGCACAGCCCAAGAGAGGGTTTCATACCACAACAGAGAAGAGTCTCCGTATGATCCCCACATTCGACTGCATGCGTGCCTCTACTCCTGGGTATTGCGTCCCCGGGGCCAGCTCATCACATGGCACACGTTAGCTCAAGACCATGCAACAAACACGAATGAATATGCCGAATGAATGTCGCAACCGCATACAGTATCCCGCAAGGGGGTCCAAAAACAAATCAGTCAGCCACAACATACAGGACAGGCAAAAACCACTGCGACGCGCACCCATCACACACAGCTCGAAAAAACAAAGACCCCGGAAAAAATGGTACCAGATATCACCACCGAGTACACGCAAAAAACAAAAAGTGATGCTTCCGTTAGCTCGGCTACAGCGCGAGTTCTCACGAACCGTCTCACAAACAACGTCTACTCCGGCTGTTGTTAATTTTTAGTGGCAACCACTTCGTAGTGTCAACTTTCGGTTGCAGTCGCGGTGCCCCCGTCCCCTCGCTCACCGTCGCAGCTAAAGTCGGCGGGGGCGACGGCGGGAAACCGTCGAGTATCGCGGCGGCGGTAGCGGTAGTGGAAGTGCGGGCGGCGGCCTTCCCAGGGTGCGAGCGCCACACGGCGGATACGCCCTCGCTGGAGCTGGCGGCCAGCGCCGGCCGCCTCGCGGGGGGCGGGGAATCCACGCACCCGCCGGACAAGCTATGCAGCCGCTCGAGCTTGCTGGCCGTCGTGTCTATTTCGTCCTCCGTGCGCAGCGCCGCTCTTCCCCTGCCGTACACGACGGAAGCGGGGACATTCGAAGACTCGGCGTCGGACGCATTGCCCCCGCCAGGGCGGAGACGACGGCGGGCGGCGCGGGGGCCGCGGCCGCCACCGCTACCCCGCCGCGAGGTCTGCTCGGGAGACAGGGAAGCAGCAGACGGCCGGTGTCTGCGTCTGCCTTGGCGGCGGCGGCCTGCCGCCGGTCGCGCGGCGGCTCTCAGTGGGCTCTCCGCAACGCTGCAAAGCGGCGCATTGGTGGTACCGCCGCCACCGGCTGCGAAGGAGGACAGGAAGGAGTCATCGATGCTCGACAGGCCGACGCTGCTGGAGCTGAGGGCTCTCCCATGCCTTCTGCGGTGGGGAAGCTCGAAGGCTCGCGCGATGCGGCTGGTCTTGCCGCTGGTACTGTAGACGCTCTCCAGCTCCACGGAGTCCTCCATAACGACATCATCGTCGCCGTCTTTGTCGGCGGAGGAACCGCCGCCGCTTCGGCAAGAATTTTTCTTGTAACGGCGCGCCCTGGCTCGCTTTGGCCTACAGAAAACAAGGCGAAAATAACACAGGCAAAAAACACAACAGAATGACAAGAGGTTGGTGTGTTCTGTTGTGGCGGCGCCCCTTGGCTCGCCTTGGCCTGCAGAAACCAGGCGAAACAAAACATAACAGATGTACCGGGCAACCCCCGAGCCCGGTTCTCGGAGTGCACACCATGTGACGGAGAGATACGCCAAAGGAATAGGGTGGATCCCGTGACTAGTTGAGTTGTAGAAATGAAGATCTTACTACACCTTGGAGAGCGGCCTTGTTCTTATCAAGATGTGATGGGGTAGGGGCCAGGGTGACCACATGTTGACGCCTTGGCCTTCATTCTTCCTATTTAGCGGTTGTCTGGCCCACCGAGAGCCATACCAACAAAGACGCTTCCTCTAACATTAAACAAGACCTCTAGGCGACTGAAGACCAGCAACAACAAACGGCCCATGCATCGCAAGCCAAAACACCACGTCAGAGGACCCTGGGAGAGCTCGCCTCTCCACGTCTTCCCAGCCCACCGAAGAGCCGCGTTCCGCTCGATCGTCACCGCCAGCTTCGCCCACGCGGTCGTGCTTCCACATCGCGACGCCGTCGCCGCCGCCGCCGGCCTCCGCCGCTTCTTCTTGCTTCTCCCCCCACCCACCGGAGTTCTTCTGCGCCGAAAACACTGGGGACCCAATGCTGTCGCCGTCCCCG
>CACKRE030002766.1:117897-129412 GCA_902602495.3 Ectocarpus sp. CCAP 1310/34 | reverse complement strand
GGGGGGGGGGGGGGGGGGGGGGGGTGTACTCATAGTCGTGCATGCCGTAGTCGTTAGACCATTGACCTCACATCCCTACAAAGCCGGGACGGAGCAGGGTTCGCCGGGTTCTCACCGGACCAGAAACTCAAATCACCAGGCGCGAAGCGCTGTGAGATATTCGGCGAGTCGCATGAAGGGTGCGCGGCATCCTGCTAAGGGTGGTCGGCATCTTGCGCTTGCTTCCTTGCGTACGGATGACAGCTGCGTATGACTTGATTTATTTTCTGGTCCTCTCACTTCCAGAGACTTTATTTGTTTCTGATTATATTCTGTTTTCTTGTATTTTATCGCTCTGCTGACCCTTGGGGTCCATTTTGTTTTGGTATACCTTTTCTAGGTACGTTAGCCTGTGACCANCACGGAAATTGGCCGAGTCAAGTGCTGGATTAGTACGGAGAGATTGAGACAGAAGGAGGTACTGGATAGAGAGACCGGGATGGTTTTAAATGTGAAGACAACAACAACAAGAGACAGTTATGAGCACTGTGTAACTGCCTCGAGTATGCTTGACCGATTTAACACAAGGTGGTGCGACCATCCCCCTTGCGCAGAGTGAGGGTTCTCGACCCCGCACAAAAATATCCACTCGACCATCATTCATGGTTACCGCCAAAAAAAACAGGTAACACCAAACGGTAACCTGGTTGCCGAGTTCACGAAGTGAGTTGGTTTGTTTGACAACATCCTTGCCAAGCGACGAAAACCCAATCCCGATGGCAAACACCGGGGGGGGCGGCTTGTTTTACAACGTCGTTGCCAAGCGACGAAAACCCAACCCCGATGGCAAACACCGGGGGGGGCACGGGGGGGGGGGGGAATTCAAAACGGGCATAGCTTGCTTCGAAAATTATTACCCGACTACCGTGGCGTTCGAACTTCTCCGAACGATCGTTCGTGTGGATGGGCATGCAGGGGATATAGGGGATGTGCGCCTCTTTTCCCGAGGTTTTGACATGGTGCCATGTATACCAGGCCATGTCTACACGCCACAAACAGTCTTGCTTCGCTGGCTGTGAACACAAATTTTCGTTACAAAGCAGGCGTTGCGACTCGAGTGAATGCCCTCGTGCTTACCGTTGGCCTTGAGCACGCGGAGGATCTTGGAGCCGGTGATGGCGCGGACCTGAGCGATACCGTTGGAGTCACGCAGGATCACACCGATCTGCAAGGAAAAAGGGTTCAGAAGGCGAACGTCACGTGTCAAGGTTCAGTAAAAACAGAAACAAACAACATACACCTCGGCGGGAGGTGGGAAAGACACAAATCACCCGTCAACATGGAGAAATTACGTTCCAAAAGATGCATGTAGGGCTCGCCACATGCCCTGCCGAGGTCATGACGTACTTCGCACCTCTTCGTGAAAGTAGCTTTCACCCAAGGCAAGAGGAATGTGAGGATACACAATGCTGCGCAGCGTCAGTTTGCATCCCTAGGTAGAACAGAGTGGCGAAATAAGAATGCAAAATGCGCCTCCTTCGCTTAATTTTTGTCTCGACACGAAAGTGTGTCTACCTCGCCAACGTTTGAAGGCACGTGTTGCGGGGCGAGCGGCAACCCAACCACGTGGGCGTGGGTCGAAATACCTCCCGCTCAATACTCTGTTGTGCCTAAACATTGGTGGAAAGTTGCCCTATATGGTGTACGTTAGGTTTGCCGACCAACAATCACGGCGTGGATGCGGTGCCACGTTCTGATTCCAACCAAGCTGGGTGGAGTTTTTTTTTTGTTTGTTTTTCTCCCATCATTGCACTCTGTCGTCTGCCCCTCTGACCCCTATCCTCCACTTCTACGAGCTAGACGACCCAACCGGGGTCACAGGAGGGGGGGATTGGACCCCCTCCTGCGGTTCATGCCTGAGGTATTGTTATGGCGAGAAGGGTACAGCAATCCCTTCCCTCGCGACTTACGAAGTCGATAATGGTTTACTAGCAAACGAGCTTTGCAGCGCGTCGCTTTCATCCTAGACCAGGATTTATTTAGACAGAAAAAAACTCACTCTGCCGGGACTCGAACCCATGACCTGGCCCTTAGCAGGCCGCGAGGCTATACACTAGACCACCGGGGCGACCGGTGTCGGAGTGGTGTCGGAGTATTTGCCCATGATTACGCTCCTCTCTCGGAAAAAAATACGTAAAAAAAACAAAGAGTTTCAACACATTCCCTTCGACTTACAGGGTAACATTTCGGCGATTGTCCAATTCCCAAAAGCAACCCTGCACTACAGCAGTACAGCTCGTGTTCCAACAAAACTACCCCGCCGCTCAGTCTCTTTCTTATGGACGCAGTACAGCTTCACGCCTCACCTGTGAAGGTGTGAGACCCTTCTTGGCCAGCTTGCACACGTGCTCAGTGACCTCCTGGGCGGAGATCTTGAGCCACGAGGGCGGGCTCCTCTTGTAGGGGAGAGAAGACTTTGAGATACCCTTCCCACCGCTGTGCATGCGCCCCATCTACAGTGGTCGTGTTGCAGGTCGTTTCCCCCGCGGTAGCACAGCGAAACGCAAGGCGCAAACACCCAGCAGATTGGTCCAAAACAAAACCGGCCGTCGGCGAACACGACATGAAAAAGAGCAGCACGAGCAACGCCGAGCAAGACAAAAAAAACGGGGCATCTTCAGGGGGGGTTAATCAGGGCACCCATTCAGCCTAGACCGAATGGGTCCCTGTGCGCGGCAAGGCAAGGTGCCTCGTGCCATTAGGATGGTGGTGCTGCGTCGCTGTTTTATGACACGGGACAACACCCCCCCGTAACGAACCACACAAGATGGCGTAGGCTTGAAACAGAAGCGCAAGCTCCGCTCTTACAGATACCCCTGGTCGACAACAGCTACTGGATCTATGCTGTCTCATTTCGACAAGATTGGGTTCTCGCTGGCTGGCGTGAATTAGTCGAACGCAACTGCCGTGAGCTATGCGTGTGGCCACCGACAGACCGACACCAGCGTCATCCCCCTCTGATCCATACACAGCAGAACTTTCACATGCTAGATAAAATACCATGCAGCACGCAGGAGAGAGGTCAAAGCACGACACGACAACCCAGCAACCGTCTGCCGAGTGTGTCAACTGAGTCGCAACCAACGACACCATGCGTTGCTGATGGCTGCTTGCTTTCCCAGCGGCGCGAGTACGCTCTCTCGGGACGCCGGGTCAGCTTTTTCGCACCACCCTCGTCAAGATCTCGGCCTAGGAAGTCAAACCATACGGCGTGATGGCTCTACTGTCTGCCAGGGCAGTGATGACTACGACACGTGGCTCACCTTGAAGGAAGGTGTGTGTGGGAACACAAGGATCAGGCACAGGCTGAAGTGCGAAGCAGCGGCAGCAGCCAGCCGCCAGTCCGAGCAGAAGAAGACGGAAACACGCCGCATTGTTTCATCGAGAACCCTACCCCTCGTGGAGGAAACCTGCGCACCACGATGGGACCGCCGCTTGCACGGCGTTGGTGTTCGCCGTGGTGTTGTTGTGTACTCCTGGTGGGCTGCATTCGTTGTGCACGGGTGCCTTTCACGCTGCTACGCCTGGTCACGATGCCTCCCGTTCCCGTCCTACCTAGGAAAATGCCTCCGCACTCTCCTCAGTCGCTCTCCAGAAAATCCAGCTGGAAACATAGTCTTCGAGGCGTCGGTACGCGAAGCAGGACGGGCAGCGATGCCGGCGATGACGCTGAGAGCACCGCGGCGGGGTCGGTCAAGATGGGCAAGCTTGGAGGTTTGGGTGGTGGTGTCGGCGGCGGGGAGAAAGACAACAGTCAAGGCTACGCCATAAGCAGGTAAGAACAAACCTGGGGGCCCGCAACAACGGCAGTAACTGCGGGACTCCTACTCGGTGTGCTGTAGACATCCCACAGCAGCAGTAGCTCACTCCGTAGGAACCAACACCGGCAAGGGGTCATATCGTCGCCATCCGTTCTCGCACGACAACTGATGCATGTATGTAGGTCGTGTTTATCGCCCGTGAAGGATGGTTTGGTTTTTGAGGAGTGAGGTGAGTTGGGCGGGTGCTAAGGACATCCCGCTCTCATGGCATTAGCTACATAGCAGTATACCTCTCCCTCGACTGCCGACTCTGTTCAAGTGAGCGACTTGGTGGTTGAAGCTCACACTGCTGCTCTGCCGGAAGGTATCGTGCTGCAATGGCTGAGTTGCAGAGGAATGCGGCGTTCCTCGCTTTGGCGGAACAAACGATAGCAATTAATTGTTCATGGTCACCGCCGCCTTTTTTTATGCCACCGCGCCTCTGATCCCTCGCCCCCCTCCCTCCCGGCCTCCTTCCTGGCGCATGCAATTTTATCAGTTACGAGCTTGTGAACAGGCCACGGGCGTATTGGACGGTTGCGGCAGAGGTTGTGGCGAAAGGGGCCACCATGCCAAAAAAGCGGCTTGTTCCCTTGCTGCGAGAGGTGAGGAGGCAATACACACAGCTGAAACCAGGCACAGATTCTCGACTACATGTGAAAGGTTCGTAGACTTACATGTGTTGATGGCATGTAGCCTCCTTACGCCCTGGAATCCGGCGTGTGATGGATGCGAACCTTGTCCTCGGATGCAGTCGATGGTTGTGCACAAGTCGCACTCGATTCTGCAAGAAGCAGGTATATCCGACTGAAATGCCCATGATGTGGTGTACCACTATTGGACGACCTCATCTCGGCTCGTGGGACACCCGATGCCGGAACAGCAAGCAATGACAAGGGACGATTCCGACCGACCCTTTCAAAGAGACATGCCTGCGCAAGCCGACAACATGCAGAGCAGTCTACCCACACGGACCGCGTCCCGCTGCTTGTTTCTCTGTATTTACCGCAACCTCCACATCCGCAAAAGCTATGCATTCGGATAGGAGATTACACGGTCTGCGACGGCGCGTTCTTCGGCGCTCTCCTGGTCATCCTGGGCTCGGCCAAGGTGCGTCATGCCCCACACCATTACCACCCCTTTCATTCCCAAAGAGTATGGTGATACTGGTAGTGTCACTGTCTCTGCCCATATGGTACCTTCTATGGTTGCGGCGTCACTTGCACTCTCTCCCTTCTTACAAGCAACACGCCCGACGCATGAGTGGTTCAACACAAGTTACACGTTGATACGTTCCTCCTATTTAGATTGATTTGTGCCTGGGTTCCGGGTGTTTATGCATAGATCACCAGCTCATTTGTACCTGGATCGTCGGTTGATGTGTTTCCGACAGCATGGCGAGGCATGTTTCCCTCATCCCATACCACCCCCCCCAACGTGAACCGGCGTTCGCAATTCCCTCTTTGGTGTAGGAGGGGGACTGGGATGGCAAGGCGGTGCGCCTGGTACACTTCTTCGTGCGAGGGATGGTGACTGTCCAGGGTGACACGGAGGGGCGGGTGTTGGGGTCGCACTGGGAGGGCCGCGGGATAACTCAACGGCAGATCCTAGACGCTATCGAGTGCTTCAGGTGAGAATTTGTGATACGTCTTGGTGCACAAACACGACTACAGCGGGTTTTGTTCGAAACACTCTTTCTTATGTTATGCCGCTGTTGGGGAGATACCAACGGCATCCCACTCTAATAGCGTTCGAGATGCGCACGAATTTTCCCACGAGTTAACGTTCCCGCTCCCATGCTGCCCACCGTCGCTTCCCGCTGCCATCTTTCCTGGGAACTCCTGTGTGTCGCGCCGCGGTATGTGTTCACCAAAACACAACAATCGCAGACAAGAGTCCGAGCATCGTAGCTCAGTTCGACAAATCCCGGCTTTCCACACCGTGGCGACGCTCTGCCAGCTGGCTTCTGTGTCCGGGGTTGGCGGTCAACCGTCCCCTGTTGAGGTGCTCAGGGAAACGACCCTCACCCCGCTGAGATCGTTGCAGGCCCAGGAGAGGCCGGAGAGAGGAGGCAAGACCAAGGGGCGCGCTCTCCGGCAGGTAAAGTTCTCGCGTGGTGACGTGTTACGCGTTGCGCATCGCATCACCTCGTGTATGTGGAACATTCGTGAGAACGCCCGCCTTAGTGGTAAATGCTTATCGCACGGATTTGTGCGCTCGTTGTGTGTGTGAAGAGTGTACGCTACCTTCTGATGATTTGTTCCAAAATACAGAGTATGTGCCATTGGGTAGGTTTCGGTTGTGTACCCCCCCCCACCCACCCACCCCCGTGAATTTCTGGCTAATAGTACGGTACGACACATTTCCAATGTCAACCGGCATACAGCAGCACAGGCCACCATTTACAAACCCAAAGTTAAAATATAAAAATATACTTGAAAGTAACATGTTGGAGGTAAAAAGTGTGCCCACACTCTGTGAGGTGTCTGTGGATGAACCCAGAGTAGACGTGAGAACCTCCAGTTTTGCGAAATATGGAGGTCCTTTGCGCACGCAATATCATCTTCAACGTTGGGGAATATGTGCGCTCCCCGTACCACAATTGCCACCCCGTCCCCCCCCCCGATGTATGTGCCACAGAGGCAAGAAGCTTTCGAGGAGTCGCTGCAGGTTTCGGCTGCAATATTTTCAGCAATTCGCCGATGTCCGGCGCTGGCGCGCGACCAGAGCATCCTTCCCCCGGTGTTGCTAGGCTGCTGCAGCGAGAACCACCTCGCCGCCCGACACGCCTTTGCGATCCTCGCGGACCTTGCCATGAAGTCGCCGGACGTGGTGTCGCAGGTGAAGGCGGAGGAAACGTTTGGCGGGGCAGGTTGGCACCGTTGTCTTTGAAGAACAAAGAAAAAGAGCAACCGTGTGCTTAGTGCAACTAGCGGCCGTTCGGTGAGAAGCGCAATTGGACGCGTTTTTGCGAGATGCCGCACAGCAACATGGCAACTAGCCCCTTAACCTCTTACCGGCACCCCCCGTGCACGGCTCGGGCAAAAAATCCCTTAGCTATTGGTGACCATGCCTCTCTCTCACCCTCGACCGCTTTCGCCCATTTGGTTTGTGGGCGTCGTGCATTTTTGTTGGGGGTCTTTGCAGACGCTCCTTAGCAAGGCTATGCTCGTCCCGACAACGGTGGGCATGCTTCAGGCCCCCGGCGGCCTCGCGGCCTCGGGGGGGGAGCCCAACCTGGCAGACTCCCTGGCTTGCGTGTACTACCTCCGGGCTATCAAAGCCCTTGCATTCGCGGAGGCCCTCGACGACACGATGAGGCTGGACATGTACCGTACCATGGTTAGCTCGGTGTCGGACGCGCGGCATCGCGTGGCGTTGGAGGCGATGCAGTGCCTACTTGACCACCCGAGGTGTGGGTAGGGCCGGCAAGGGTTGGGTGTACTTTTCGTTTTGTTTTGTTTTGTTTTCGAGACCGGGAACCGGCAAGGTACTCACGAGCCAGGAGTGCGGGGTGTTCCTGCGTCATAGGTTCGGCGTGTTGATGGACCGTAATACTTCGCCTGCACTTGACCCGCGTGAAGTTCCTCGGGCTTGGTTTCTTCAGTCCATTGCAATCTTCGCGTGCCTTCTAGAAAGTTGAAGTTTACTGCCCCCCTCTCGCATTCGCGCGTTTGTTTTCCCGGCGAACGCGGAAAATAACAGGGCGTGGGAGCTGCTCGTGAACGCCCAGCGAGAATCTCGAGATGCCGACATCTTCCGCAGAGTAGTAGACCGCATCAAGGTGTGCGTGGAGGAGGCCACTGCTCCCGCAACAGCTGCTGCGGCCGCCACTGCCGCACACGATGGATCGACCGCTGCTAGCCGGCCGGGATCCCCTACTGAGCTTCCCCCCGCGGCGCCCGCCGACCTGAGCAACAAGAAGAAGAAGCTTAGGAAGAAGGAGAAGGCTAGTGGCGGCGGGGCTGGCAATGGACCGGCGGGGGTGGGGGCGAGCGAGGCGTACTGCAACTGGGCGTTGGCCCACGCTGCTTGCCGTGTGTGTAGGGTGGTGGGCCGCACCTTTCAGGTGGCGATTAGGTGTGTGCTTGTATGCAGGCTGAGAGATGGTTGATATTGCGCTGAGTTTTTTTTAATCACAAGGCACACTTTGGGACGGGACGGGTTCGTCGATCTGCTAGAGAGTTTTCATGCCTACAGCAGGCTCTACCATGTTGCCGCTGCTTCGGCAGTCGTCCGTTCGAGCTTTGGGTACAACTGCTCTTTTCTCTCTCGATTTTTTCGCGCTGCCACGTAACCAAAGCCACCCCTCCGCCTCACAGCATGCCCCCCGACACACATACACCCCCGCCCCGTGTAACCGCATCAACAGTTACCAGACGATGCAAAACCAAAATCGAGCCGGTGTCGACGGCAGCAGTGGCGGTAGCAGCACCGTCTTGGCAAGTCCGGCGGCGACATCAAGCGTCGGCGGAGAGCGTCGCGGCAGTGGGACCTCCGGCCCGCGTCCCCCGTCCGTCAATGCCCGCCACGGCTTCTCGGAAGGTCTGCTCGCGTCGGGGAGAGACGGCAGCCAACCGGTAACACCGGAAGTGGGGACGGGGTCGGCGTTCAATCTCCTTGGCCTGCCGCCGTCGCCGGCCCCGAGGTCGGGGATAACGCGAGCCCCCTCAGCTTGGGGCCCCACTGCCGGGGGGGGGGGGGGGGGNGGGGGGGGGGGGGGGGGGGGGGGGGGGAGGAGGCTTGCGAGGGATGGGGGACGTGATGGCCGGGCAGGTGGGGATCCTCTAGGGGGGGGTGGGGGGGCGTCTCTTATTTTTTGCATACCTTAGCGGTTAGACCATTGACCGCGCGTCCTCTTGAGGACGGAGCGTTGTTCCCACAGGACCGATCGCCGATGGCCAATCGTTATTGGGGATCCTTGGGGGAGTGTACTCATAGTCGTGCATGCCGTAGTCGTTAGACCATTGACCTCGCATCCCTACAAAGCCGGGACAGAGCACGCCGGGTTCTCACCGGACCAGGCTCTCACATCACCAAGCGCGAAGCGCCGTGAGATATGCGGCGAGTCGCATGAAGGGTGCGCTGCATTTAATGCAGTAGGCTAGTTTTCTTGAGGGGATATGTGTGTCGTCGACGGCAGGCTGCGCGCTACCGGAAAGTAAATCCAGCAGTATTTGGGTCCCCTCTTGCCCCTTACTGGCTTTCTTCCTCTCAACTCCGCCGGGAGGTGTTCTTGGAGACCGGGATACGTACGTGTGCGTATTTTTTGTTCTTGTTTACCTCAGAGCACCACTCTGATTAGTACTGGCTGCATTGAAGTCTGCCCGAACCAACCTCGGGCCCCCCACCACAAGCATATCCGATGTTGTTAGGCTAGTGGGACTGCGGGACGGTTATTTGTAGTCATTTTATGGTTGTTCTTGTTCCGTACCAACGTTCGATAACGCCTCCGTTTTTGTGTGTGTTTGTGTTGCGTGTCCTTGAGCAGGTGGTGGAAGAGCAGAACACAGCGGCGATCAGAGACTTGTGCCGCGCCCTGCAGCAGCACAGACTGCTGGAGAGCCCGCATTTGCACGTGCGCAGCCTTGCCCTCGAGGTGGGGGAGGTCGGAAAGGACAGGCAGCAGCAGTCGGTGTTGCGACTCGCTAGCCACCCTGCACCGTTTCGTCAGCCCCAAGTTTTGTTCAAATCATTTTGTTTCCCGCTTTGTTTGTTGACGGACAGCCTAATTGCATGCTCGCCATCGCTGTTGAGCCTGTTGCAAAGTTGGTGGTGCATTGACCCCCCTAAGCATTCTCCTTAAGCTTACATGGTGCTCCTGCCCCTTCTTGCGAACAATCAATCCGACGGCCAGGCTATGTTTCTGTTGGTGCCAGACCCTTCGCCGCTGGACCCACAGCTCCGAGGCCTGTGGGACTGGCTGCAGCAGAGAGTCGAGCAGTGCCCCTCCACCCTCCCGGACACTGTCCTTAGCGAGCTGGTGGACACCCTGCTCACGCGGGTCCAGTGCAGCGCTACCAGCCGGGAAGAGGTGATCCCGATCGCCCTCGCTCTCACGGAGAGCTTCATGTACCAGGTGAGAAGAGAGACGACGGCGGGGGTGGACCGCGGGCAGTCAAAACGCAGTAGACTTCACAGCGTTTTTCTATATGGTAGACATGTTGGATAGAAGCATGCACTCGGGAAGTTGGGTTAGGGTTGGGGATAGGGTCTGCGTACCCCCTCCCTGTTCTATGTCCTCGTCAACTTCATTTCTCGCGAAGGCGGTCAAAGCGCCTCGCTGGGTGGAGGAGAGAGCTGAGAGGGCTTGAAGTAGATTTCGCCGTTCTGTGCGGTGCTTGTCCTCGCGTGTGTTTCGGGTGAGGCCTATTTTGTGAGGGGCAGGCGAGTGACCCAGACGCCCGGAGAATCGAGAGGGAGACGGATGCTTCTCGGGGTCCAATTCACGGTGTCTCGGCGTTTGTTTTTTTGTTGCGGATCGCGTCGCCGAGAGCGTTGTTTGGTGTCGCTCGCAAGCCGGTTGGACCATGTGGTGTTTTATCCCACTCTGTTGTCGCGCAGGCGATCGACTCGCACGGCTACCTGCTGTGGCGTGGCTGCAGCCCGTTCCATTCGTACGCATTCGAGGCTCTCATCATCAGTGAGTCCTGTCTTGTCTCTTTCCCCTGCCTTGTTGATATGTCGTGTCTGCCTGCAGGTACCGAGCGAGGAAATGGGGCGCTGCGTTTTGAGGGCGTGGTGTCAGTGTGCCGGATATGGGGGGCGGGCGCGCGAGTCGGTGCTTCAGTCGGTGTATCGCATCCTCGATAGGTGAGCCGAAATCGCAGGGTGGGTTCACACCCTCATCTCATGTGTGTACAGCACAGGTCTGCTTCCCCACCTTCCGCGATGGTTGACGCATTTGTGGCTTAGGTGATACAATGCCACGCATGTGCTGCGCGATCCGATGCCTAACAATGTTTAACATCGCAGAGAGGAACGAAACAGCGACGAAGGCACCTGAGGCTAGATGTTGCACGCGGGGCGCGGCGATTGCGTGAGAGCCTAACGGTACCACACGTCGTCGTGTGCGTTTTATCGCTGGTCATTCGTTGTCTTTATCTTGGCAGGAGTATCGCCCTGCCGCCCGACAACCCGCGCGCGGCCTTTGCGTCTGCGGCGAACAATCGCGCCAGCACCGGCAGTGTTGGTGATAGAGGAGGAGCGGCCCGTCACGTGAGGGGGATGGCGAGCGAAGACTGGACCCGGCAGCCGATCTCGACGGGAGGGGCACAGGGTAAGCAAACGAAAGTGGCGGCCTTGCAAGCAACATGGCAAATGGAGCTTCCCGTTGCGCCTGCCCGAGTTACTCAGTCGATCTCAGTAAGGATGGATTGTGTTTGTTGCCTTGGTTGACAGCTCTGTGCGTGTCGATGGCGGTGTGCCGCAGACGATTAAGTTCACCTGTACAACACGTCCGGTGGCGCTTGGTCTCTCGCACGCGCCCCAATGCTTCCTTGCTTGGAAATTATTCAGGGTCTGAAGACGGCAGCCAGCCGGGCAAGATACCGCCGACTATCGTAAGCGGGGGTGGAAGCAGCGGTAGCAGCGGGTTTGCTACTAGCCTGAACGGCGTGTCGATGATACTTGGCGGCGATGAGGCGTCCCGCTGGGGCAACGCCGGGGGGGGGGGG
>CACKRE030002766.1:107081-117833 GCA_902602495.3 Ectocarpus sp. CCAP 1310/34 | reverse complement strand
CTGGGGCAACGCGGGGGGGGGGGTGCGGTAGGAGACCCGAGCGAGACGCCGAGACTGAAGTATCTCAGAGCGAAGAGCGCAGCGACGAGGTGAGGCCAGGCGCTCACTGAGCGTGTTAAACACCGTGATGAGACGAGAGGCGAGCGTTTCATGTTCTTGCTGTCTCAGTGGTTTTGTCTCATGCCATGTCACAGTGTTGTCGTTGCTGCGGTGGTCGTCGTGGCCGTTGGTGCCGTGGGGAAAATGTTTTATTCGAGAGGCTCACCTATTGCACTGCCGCTTTCGGAACACATGAAGATCAGGGGCATGAGATTTTCTGTGTCGTCGCCCCTCTTTCCCACTTCACCCTACGGTCAACCGCATGGCGGACTCGCGAAAAACAAACGTCAGGCTCAAGCGCTCCGCCTTTTGGTTTCTCGGTGAGTACTGCCGCCAGCTAACGGGAGCACCAGCTGAGTCATCGCAAAACCACGACCAAACTCCACCCCCTGCTAAAACCGGCGGGAACGAGTTGCTCGACGTCTGGACATCTCCTGTGCCTAGCCCAACAAAGGGTGGAATGGGCAGGCTCCCGGCGGGTCTCGGGGACATGGGAGCGGAGGCGAGCGCTGAGGCGCACCCTGTGGTATCGGGGATGAACGGGGCGACGATATCCATCCTGATGCGATTGAAGCACGCCGCGATGTTTGAGGACTTCCAGGTGCGTGGCGTGAGTGAGGGTAGGATTGGTGGAAGGCATTACTTGTCTCTGCGGGGGCTTGTCGTGTTGATGCTTGTCCGATCAAGGCTAGGTTGGCCCACTAGGTAATCAACACTCGTTTGAAATGGTTTGGCACGCTGTGATCATCGAATGTACCAAAACAGCTCTCTTCGTCCCGCTCGAGATACATAAAACAATAATACACCTCAATGGGGGGGAAAGACCATGTGAAGCCTTCACCTACATCATGCATTTATTTTTGTGTGTTTCGCGAGAAGTCAGTTTAACCCCGCCTTGACTTCCCTTGGTCCCACATATTTCGGCCGTCTCATCCCTTGATCCCCTGCGTGTGCTATCGTGCTGCTGGTTGTCTGGCTATCGCGCAGACCCGCTCTACGTGTGCGTCGGCGCTCTGCAAGATCGCCCTCCGTCTGCCGGATCCGATCCGATTCGACGCTTACTGCTTTCTCCAAGGCCTGGCGGACTCTGCGGCATTGTTCCCCCTCGTGCCATCACGCCAAGACAACGATCCTGGCTGTAGTGGAGAGGGGCTCCTGGAAGGGCACTGGCGAGAGCAGGAAGCGCTCTTTGAAAGGATCGAAAATGGTACGGAAACAATGTTGTACGTAGGGGGTAGTATCACACGGACGTGTGTCCACTGCCAAGGGGGGTGATATGGTATGCGGAGGATTTTTGGTTTTTATGTTTAAGGTTGTCAGGCTTTTCTGTTGGCATAAGTCGATTCCCATGCCCGAAACGCAGCGCTAGGTTTCGCCCACCTGCTCTTCATCACGACAGGACGGTGTTCTTCTCACCACCAGCGTGGACGGTAAGGTGTGGTGGCGCCGCTGTCACAACACCGCCGACAACGCTGCGGCAAAGCGAAATTCTCTCTCACCTGTGTTATTTTTGCCCCTCCCCCAGCGGGTGCTTACGGCATCCGCGAGGTGGTCACGCCCGTTCTGGACTACCTTGGCTGCTTGTACTCCATGCCGGACAGCGAGGGAACGCGACCAGGCTCCTCGCAGGATGGGTCGCTGCCGACCGAGCGGACCGAGGTCGGACAGCGCTCGGCCATGGAGACGAAGTTGTTGGGTGTGTACAGGCGCGTTTTGGACGAGCACGGAGCTGCTCCGGGACCGTGATTCACCTTGTCTCTTACCTGTTGGGTGTCTCTGGCTGCCAAGGAGGCTCGTCGAGTGCATAGACGGAGCATATTCCCCCGCGATATGTTTCTCGGGCTCAGTGTTGTTTGGTCGGGTGGCATGTTGTGCTGATTGTATCGAGGACGCTAATGTATTCATGATGGACGCTTGTTGAGGCATTTGGTGGCAGGTGATTTGCCCCGCTGTCTGGTCCTCTTTGTCTGAAGCCTGTCAACTACTGTACCCGTGTACCCGTGTACCCGTGCTGCTTTAGGTGTGTGGTGCAGAAAGGTTTACTAGGCGTCTTTCTGATAACATAAGTTTGGGTATGCTGTGATACGTGCATCGTAAATAGTGTGTAGATTTGAGTGTAGGTCACGCTGAACCCCATTCAGTATCACTGTAGATCCATAATGATAGACCCCTTCCCTCTCTAAGACGTGTTCGGGGGGGGGAGGGGCATGTCTTAGCAATGCGTGCGTAGGATGTCGTTGGCATCGCACTCCTGCGCCATCAAGAAATGCGCTTGTTGCGTGGGCGATGGTTTTGCTCCCCCCTCCTGTTCCGGGCTGCCTGGCGGCCCTCAGCGTTGGAGGCCTGTGCACCTCAATTTCTTGCTATTGATAAATGTGCGTGTCTCTTCTCGGCGTGTGCTGTCGCCCTGAGCTCGCGTGTAAGTAGTGCTAGACCTTGTTCGTCGGTTCTTCGAATCACAGCAGTCCCAAGTTGTGTAGTTAAAGTGTAATTTAACGGCCAATTAAGTTTTTAGTGTTCGTGTAACGATACGACATTCTCAACCATTTTCTTTGTTCAAATTTTTGAAGCGCTCTGTTTTGTCCATCAGAGTGTCGGGTACGAGCAAGTCGGCATAGTTTAACCAAGTGTCGTTCACGTCGTTGCTTGCCCACTTGCAGATTCTTCTTGAGTTGGAGTTTTTTGTGCGTCACTACGCGCCCAACCATGTGGCATCCTAGCGGCATGTAGGACGTGTTCGAGGAGCACACAAGATCAAGGCTTCGATCGATAGGAAAAAGTGGTAACTATCTTGCGCCTCTTCCTCGAGATAACATCAGATTCAAGTTGTCTCTCTTTCCGGCGCGAAATCGGAGTGTCAACGTAGCCTAGCCACTCCTGTCTTTGCTCAAGTTTGGCCCAAATTGGATATGTTACGTTTCAAACAGTTGGTTTCAGGATTCGTCTCGCAGTTCGTTCTTCGTGAATGCCATCAGCTTCCTTCCTTGTTTTAATCACTGTCGGCACTCCACTCGTAGAATCAAGGAATAGCGCCGGTAATCTTTCAATGGATGACAGCACAAAAACACTGTCCCCGGATGGTTTCCAATCGACCCTTCACGTTTTGCATTACTCTCCATCGTAGTTGCGAAAACCAAGAAAACAGCTTTGTCATTCTGCTTGTCGCTTGAATGTCTCCTCAACTTGCTTCAACATGAAAACAAAAAAAAAACAATAGGAATAACAATATCGTCGTTCATGAGTGACTCCAAATACTATTTGCTGTTACGCACCTGCAAGGACTGACGCTTGACTAGCCCGCAAAAACAATCCCTTTCGATGCTAACAAAGGCGATGGGGGGCTGACTTACTTGAGGGAGGGGCCCGTAGACTACAGCATACACAGGGACGTACAATTCCGGAATCTCCTGCTCCTACGCACAAACTCGCTCTGCCGTTCAATCTGCCGTTCGTTCCTTGAGGTAGACCGCTAATATCTCCTCGCAATGTATTTTTTTCCCCACCTCTGTAATCTGTAACCAAGGGACCCACTCGGTCTGTATTTTCTGGCGTTCAGGCAACAACTTGCATTGCTCTATCAGAAGCAGAGCAGTGCCAGCTAAATACCCCAACAGGGGGAACAAAAAGAATAAGTAGGTGTGTCCTGTGGTCTCTTTTCCGCACTCCCTCGTCCCGTCCCACAACCCTGCCACGAAACTTGCAGGGCTTTCACTGGGTTCAGACCAGGCAGCGTATCCCACCGCGGACAATTTAGGCTTATCCCCTACTTAGCAAGGTACCACCAGGGCATCTACAGGCTCGTAGCCCCCTATGGGGTGTGTCCAGGCATAGCTGACAGGCCACCAGTGTTGTCAGAGCATCTTCTCAGGTTTCTTGGGGCCCTGATGGGGGAAGTTGGCGTGCAGGTAGGTGCCTCCAGCGACAAGCGCCGCCGCCGTCCAGTGCGTCTGTCGTCAAGCATCACCAGGGGGACAGCATCGACGAAAGAAAAGCACACACACATCTATTAATAGCACGGTTGACAAATATTCGAAATGGTTGACAAACATTCGAGAGTCAGCTCCACGGGGTCGTTTATCTGCCGTTACATGGGGGATATGTGAGTACAGCTTGCCTTCTCCTTGTTCCTCCTCCCAGAGCCTGTTCTGCATCACGTTGCCTTACCATAGTAAGAGTCGACTTCTCCATAGTGCTCTGCACTGCCGCCGTCACGAGGATACCTCCTATCAAAGCAAAACCCTTCTGGACGCTCCCAGCGTGCTTCGTCACCTACCCGAAGTTAGCCACGAGTCCGCACGCGCAACGAGGATGGCAGCGGGCGCGCGAGGGGGGACTATGATAGACGTAGAGGGAGTCGGCAGCGGTCGTTTACACCAACAACAAAACCTTACGCATTCTTTGGTCCTTTCTTGGAGTCGACAAGTAAACTTTGCAGAGAACCACTGCCATTGCCATCAAGAGAAAGGCAAAAACAGCTATTACCAACGTCTCCTGCGTCCAGGTACGCGCGCTCAGAATACTACCGGTTCACTGAGAGGGCTTAAAAAATGTACGTCGTGAGCGCGACTCCCACTTACGACGCCAACGAACGCGCGGTCGTTTCGTTCAACTACTAGTATCACGATACAACACAAACTCGCACAAGACAGGTCTGACGTACAGATGCTGTTTACCTGGCCCACGATCAATCCGCCTGCCGCCTGACTGAGCACGGGTATGCAAGTCCACTTGGTCCATCCCTGGAACGCACTACTTCCTCCTGCTAACTTCACCGCGTTTGACCCACCGATCCCGGATCCCGATGTTAGCAGCAAGGTAAAAACGCCGTATACGGCTAACTCTAGAGAAAGCTGGGACGAATTGCGGCCGCTCCTCTGCAGCGTCCTCTGGGTTACCGCTCCCATCAACCCGGACATCAGGGCCGCCGCCATAACGGGGAGCACGCCCAGCCAAAGCCGCGCAGAATCATCTGCCTCCGACGTAAACAGCCCCCTTTCCCTAGTGCCTGCCTTTGAATCACCGCCACTGCTACCTGAGTTGAGGAGAAGGGCCGCCGCTAGTAAGAGCGAGAGGGCGACGAGCTGCAAGCGGGACTGCTTCTTGCCCATGACGAGGTACAGGCAGAGCGCGGCGAAGAGGGTCTTGGTTTGATTGAGGAGGTTGAACGTCAGGGAGTCCAGGTTCATGTAGGCCAGCTGGGATAGCCAGTTCTGCAGGGCGTACCCGACGGCCGGTAGCGCCGCCGCCTCGAGACTCCCTCGAAGGGTCCACGATTCAAGCATGGGTCTGAAAGTCAGCAGAAGAAGGGCGCCAGGAAAGATGGAATGGAGGAGAGCACGTGTAACGGCCTGGTTGATAACAGTTGTATCTGCATGTACCAGTACTCATTTCATCTGAGGCAGCCGGCATGCTGCCGACATCTGTAAATGCTCACTCTCTGCTCTCGCACAGCCTCTCGCACTTCCGAATAGCTCTGCACGGTTGAATGAAGAGTGCTGGTGAGAGTGTTGGAAAATCCAAGGAATACAACCGTGATGTGTGTAACGATGCCCGTACAACGAACGGTTTGACGTATGTAGCCCCTCATGTGCTGGGCGCATAGGGTGTAGGCCCGTCCTGGTGCATTTACACTGCTGTAAAGCTGTAAATCTGCTCGTGTCGCGAATGACTGCTGAAATAACTTCCTCTCACCGATACACCTTTGACCCAGACGACCAGATAATTAACACGCAAAGGGTGATCTTGGTCATTTCGGTGACAATGATGAGGGACATGCGGTCCACGCTGTGCTTGTCCACGCAAGCCTTCTGCAACACCGGCTGGAGCCCGAACTGAAGCGCGAGCATTCCCATGAAAAATCTTCCTTTCCTACTGACACTCCTGCGATCCTGCTTTGCGCCACCCATTCTCCTCCTGTCGCTTGCTGGTTCTTCAAGCGGGCCGCTAGGAACTGCTTCTGGGCTGCCCTCTCCACGCCCACTCGGATGTCTCACCCCGCGGCTGCTGTCTACTTCACGCGGTCCTGCTGGCGAAGTCTGATACTTCGTCCTTCATGCAAGAACAACACTTGTTTCGTCCGTCGTGAGCTATATTGTCCCTTTTCCAAGTGTGGTGTCGACGCACCTTGCGTTCCTCCTCCAAACTGCAAGGAGAGTCTGCTTCTGTGTGCCTGGCGTCGTTGCTAGAGAGACCGAGAGGCAGCGAGCAGGGAGCAGGAGAAGCGAGCGGGGTCAGGGCATGGCGATACTGTGCGTGTCAACCAATCAAATTCGAGCATCCCACCAAGGAGTTGCGCCGCCACGCCGCCACACATTTGCAGCTGGCAACTCAAGCTGGCAGCTGGCAACACCGCAGTACCCACCCCGTTGTGTGCGCTTGTTGCGCTCTTGCAACTCTGAGAACATGTTTGCTGGTGTGGACAAGCTGGGGGGTGGAGTGGTCGGAAGTGTAGTGTCAGACAGCAAGGCAGCGCTAATTACCATGGGGGAGAGCGCAGCGACAGCCAGGCGAGTAATTCCCTACACCCACAGACAAGAACATGATGAAATCAGTCCGTGACAAGTCGTCGATTCCTTCACAAAGATTACATGCAAAGGTCGCTCATGCCTTCTACTGGCAACGTTGGATATTCAATAGGGCATTCTTGGCCAGGTCGCTACCAAAGGCCTTTCTCTAACCCATGTTCTGTGCTACACAGGATAGTCTGGAGATCTTCCCGCGCCGCGGTAAATACCATTAACTACGGCACCAGTACCCTCGGTCAACGAGGCGCCCGCCAAACGCAGCGCCGGAGACATGCTTGACGCGCTTGATTATGCGTGGTGCTGCTCTCCGCAGTGCTGAAGAAACTCTGGTGGGTAAAGCGGTGAGCGAGGATGGCACTACCAAGGCGGTGCTTCTGCGATCGAGGGTCGACCCGACCTCCGGTGGGCTCTGCTGGCTTCCGGTGGATGCTGCCATGGCTGCTGAAGGTAGAGAGAGGGCGACGAAAGTCACGTTGGTATCTAACGGGCCGGGCAGTTGTGTAGACAGACAGAGAATGGATACCTATCGTGATGGATCGAACTTGTGCCAACGCTACAATGTTCAAGTACGCAGCCGGAAGCACACAAACAATCCAACCATTCTCCTGTAAAGACTACTGCTGTAGTGGTAGATAACACCTGGTAATGTTGCAGCACAGCATTCCGATCGCATAGAATTGGCTCAACCGTTTCGGCGCCTCAACACGGTTGACAGTGGTTTGTTAAGAGTGCCCTCGCCTTCCTGCACTTGTACTTCCGCTATTCCTTCTCAACCCCACGCGGCGCTGGACACTTCCTTCACTGCGTGCCGGACGATGTGTCGATGAAGACACCACCTCGATGTCCCAGATGTGAGGAAAACTTGGTCCTATCTTGCCGTTTGCACGTTCCAGTGCCCTTTTTATAGGTTGCAAAAGTTACACAGTTGTACCAGTGGCTATGACTATATTGGTCACACACACGCGAAACTCAGCGGCGAGCATCAATTAGCGCAGACTACTACCTCCCCCGTTGCCGCAAATGGCCTCTCGTTTTGGGCTATTTCTAAGCACGACACGTTCTCGCTAGTCTGCGCTCGATGAACCTCCGACCAACCCTGCTCTTTGCCCGTCTGCCCTCAATGAACCTTTGACCACCCCCGCTCTTTGCCCTCGCAAACCCTCTGTTCCATTTTCACGCAGGACATCTATGCTTCACGACGCTTCTCGGAACACAAAGTATGAGACGGCCATCACAACAGTAAGTCGCTACGACCATGTGGACGGCACACTTGCATAATCTGCGGCACCGCATGAAACAAAAACAGCATGCAAACGTGATCGGTGATCCAATATGTAGAACTACTTGTTGAGGTTCCAGTAGGTTTGCTGTATATCCGGCGCGTTTCTCCAGCACAATTCACCGCCGACTGACAAACCGTTTCATGAAACCCACGCGTCGTCAAGTGTCCGCTAGCCAAAGGGTCGCCGTCTATCACTTTTTGCTAGGCATGAATAACCTTTAGCGATACGGGTGACCCTGCCGCTGAAAGTGGCCGCAAATCGGGCACAACCACGCACCAGGCGTGGCCGCTTGCAGGCCCTCCACGGCTTGGCTTTGTAAACGAGGCAGGTCTACGCATACGCTGTGCGTTTTCACGCCCCTGTATCCTGCCCGGTGTCGAGATCTGTGGTAAAACGAAATACGTTACTTGCTCTGGTCGGCCTTGCCCACCTTGTTGCTGTTGACAGGCCATCCAAGCTTTCATTCAAGAGCATGGGAGGCCACCTGTGGTTCTCGATATTGGCCAAGGCACGGGGCTGTTGTCAATGCTGGCCGTTAGGGCTGGCGCCGAGGAGGTGTATGGGGCAGAGCTCTATGAACCTCTCGCGCAGATCGCCAGGGAGGTCACAACGCTAAACTGCGGGGATAGGATCAAGGTGAGTTCATTGTGACGCTTCCTACTGTCTTCGTGTCTCCGAATCGCGAACCAGGCGAGGTCGGGGCTTTCTGGCGCTCAAAGTATTCCCACGATTTTCTCGGATTTCGATGACAGGGAAAGGGGACGACACATGAACGGAAAGGGCCTGTGCCCAGTAGGTTCTGTTGTGCAGGTGCTGCCCACGAACCTTACGCAAAAGTTCACCACTGCAACTATTTCTACCACAACTATTCTATTACCACTACTGCTTATCTGCTTCCACAACCACAAGTACAACATGTTTCATTAATCCAGATTCGGTGGCCTCGGCGTGTGACTTGACCGGTTACGTCGGGTAGACGATGCGCGCGCGTTGCTGATCGCCATTCCTTCATTTTTTTTTGTTTGTGTGTATCGATGTTTAATACAAGCCACGATACCCCCAATCCGTTCCATGTAGAACACACCCAGAGCAGCACTACGACCCATGCGCGAATTACCGCCGTGCCGCGGGCGTGTCAGGTTGTCGCGAAGAGGAGCACGGACCTGAGTGTCGGAGAAAACGGAGATCTGCCCCGACGAGCCGACATGTGCATCAACGAAATCTATGACTCCGCGCTCCTGGGCGAAGGGTGCCTGCCCGCGTTCCGTCACGCGCTGGCCAACCTCCTGGTGAGCGGTATGATGACGCGACCCCGATCAACCAGCGATGGAGGCTAGATGATGAACGCGGTGACACGCGACCATACGCAAGTAGCGGTCGTCGCTTTATAGTCCGACGGGCAAGAGTAGGGCTGTGGACGGTACATACATAGCACCGTGCTTTCTGTGTGCGTCGATTTTGCGGGGAAGCGATAGGCAGGTGCTGCCATTCTTGTTGTTCCCACTCCAAACGTCTGCTTAACCCCTCCACCCACCCACCCACCCGGTGGCTTTGCGATTCCGTTTCCCGCCGCGCCTGCCAGGTGGACAAGCCGGTCATGGTTCCTGCAGGCGCCGAGGTCCACGGTGTGCTTCTCTCGAGCAAGTTTCTTCGGTCTCGCCACGACCTCTCGACAGCGGAGTTCAGTGAGGGCGTCCCCGTTGCTCGCAACCCACGCGCGGCGGCGTGCCGCGGCGGGAGAAGGGCCCTCCCTCTCCAGGGCGCAGAGCTGGAAGATGCCGTAAATCTCAGGTGCGCACAGCAGCGCCAAGCTCTGTTTTTATCCCCGACGCCTCTTGGCTTCGCATCTACTGCGACGTTTGTAAGGCAGATCCCGCCAAACTGCGAAACCCCTGCGAACGGCCGTGCCCACCACCACCTGTCAATCCGGCACGACTATTTGTCATAATATTTTCCTTGGTGATGTCCGTCCTTTCACGCGTGCGTGCCGTCGCTCCCTCCCGCCATCTTGTCCGGCCATCAGCGAACCGTTCCATGCGCTGAGCTTCCGTTTTGGGGAATCGTTTCCTGAGGAAGGCTGTCGGAGCCGCAAGATGTGCGTGCGGGCGAAGCAGGATGGAGTTTTAGACGCCGTCATGATGACGTGGGACCTAGCCTTGCATGGTGACGTCATGTACTCCACGAGGTATGTGTCGTGCCATGTCCTGTTGGGCGTGGAGGATGCGGTGTGTGTGGGGGGGGGGGTAAGGGGGATATTTCTTGGGTATTTTTGTCTGCAAGGCTCAACCGTTTAGAGCACACGTGCTCGGGGAGGCGACTTGGCGTGATTTGTCGAATGTCATGAGAGCAATCGACACGTATACATATGTCAAACGTGTTGCAGGGTACGATGGGATGGTGCAATAGTATACTTCCCACCCCCTCGACGGTCATTTCTTCTGACCACTCTCCCTCTCTCTCTCTCTTTCTCAGGCCAGGGGCGGAGAATTGGCAAGACCATTGGACACCCTCGTACTTCCCTATATGTAACCGTGTTGAGGTTCGCGCGGGGGACTTGGTCCGCATGAAAGTCACCCACTCGGAACTGAATATCATGTTTGAGGTGCTAGCGGTTGAAAGAGAACCCGAGCAGCAGCAACAGCAGCAGCAACAGGAGAAGGGGGAGAAAACAGCGGCTACTGAAGGCACCAATGAAGTTGCAGGTGCGTCTTGAGCCTGTCGCATGTTTCGAGCAGCAACATTTAGACCCCCCCATATTCGCTTGACACCCTGCTGCGGCGGTGCTCGCTCAAATATATCGGTTCGCTCATGGGTAGAACCATCCGGTGGGTACCCCCCCCCCCCCC
>CACKRE030002766.1:93218-106983 GCA_902602495.3 Ectocarpus sp. CCAP 1310/34 | reverse complement strand
AACCATCCGGGGGGGTCCCCCCCCCCCCCGAAGACCCTAACTGTCACCTCTCCACCGCTCCCAGACGTTCCTACCAAGGCTGCAACCCTGAAGCGCGACCGCTCTCCGGGAACCGCAGAGGAAGGCCCGAGTCGTACCCTCGCCACCACCAACGGGACCAAGGCCACGCGAGATGGCGACGCAAACGGCTACCGTATGGAGAGGGAGTGGGACCCAGAGCCGTGCGGGTGTGGCTGGCACGTGCTCTGCAACCCCGAGCGGATCGGCATGCTCACGGACGAGCACAGGCGGGAGGCGTACCGGCTGGCGGTGGCCGAGCTGCTCCGGGGTCTCCCGGGGGGGCCTGGCACGGTGCTGGACATCGGCGACGGGGCCACCTGCGCGTTCTTGGCGGTGGGAGCGGGCGCGGGAGCGGCGGTTTCGTACGAGCCCGCGGAGTGGTCGCACCTCTTGGTCGGACAAGTACGAAGAGCATCGCTTGGAGTTCCACCTTGTTTTGTCCTTGCAAGTTACGGACCTGCGGTTGATTAGATGTTGTTTTGGTGGGGGGCGGAGGTGCTGCGGCGTGAGAAGGCTGTGATTGGGTTGGAACCGCAAAAGGCGCGACAGTCTCGCGTTTGTGTAGCGACACCAAGAAGAAGAACCTCCCTATCGTAGAAACGGCGAAAACGCAATCACGTATGAAGTCCTTGGCCGAGACAAGTGCAATCGTACGAGCAGCCATCTTACCCGTCTTCCATGCACACCTATACCCGTGTCTCTATGCGGGGGCACAACCGATAGGTAGCTCGAAACAACGACCTGGAGCAGATGCACCTGCTCGAGGCGGCGGACGAGTGGCCTTTTCTGAGGGAGGTGATTGGGAAAGGAGGAGACGCCGACGGTGAGGAGGAGGCCGCGGGCGAGGGGCAACAGGAACACCTGCTGTGCGATGCCCTCGTAGGGGAGCCGTTCTACTACCGGGTAGGGTAGGTGAAGGGTGTCCTGGAGTGAGGCCGGGGAACCACCGTTGTTGTAGCTGTCTTTGCAGTCGTCAGCAACCGTTGACGCAGAGCGGTATGCAAAGCACGGAGCAAGTCACTGTAAGCGATTTGCCCGAGCGGCGTCGACATTGAGGTTACACACAGAAACACGCCTATTTTACGCTTTCACCGGTACTCACTGCTGCCGTTGCCTATTTCTGGACAGATACTGTCGTCCCGACAATCTGTTGATACTGCCGTGGTCCTGGCGTCGTGCATGCATCAGCCATTCGGTACACCTGGTGGATCCCTTTTGTAGAAAACGAACACGAAAACGACATTTTGCATAGAAAACGGAACAACCCAACCTTCGGTTGTCAGTGGTGGCCCAATATAAGCCTACGCTGCGCGATCCCGCGCGCAAGAGTACCAGTGGCATTCTTTACTCCTTGTCGGTGGAGGTGAGATTTTCGTGGTCCCAGTTCGATGCTTCGTCAGTGGACATAGAAAACTTGATCACACTCGTCCCGTTCCTTTGCATGCAGCGTTACCTGCGGCAACAGGCCGTGGCGGACCAGGGTAGCTTTACCGCGTGTCCTTACTTAGCAGGGACCGTAACTGTGTCTTTGGGTCGTTTTGTTTGCCCTCTGTCTGCCCGGGTGCGTATGCTGGGGATAAACTCCCGCCACACGGTGTTGTACACAGATGCAATCCCTGGTGCTGTATGAAGCGATGAACTTCTGGTATCTTCGACGAGTCTTCGACCCTGCGCTCAAGCCGGATGCAAGGTGAGGGAAGGAGAGCACTATTCTATCAACAACACCCCTTCCGAAGAACTGCGAGGAATTCGATGAAATTGTTTTTTTTTTTTTTTCTTGCAGATAGCGACACGCATTAAACGGTCAGTCATACTGTTCAGACGTGCCGTATATGTGCTTGCAACCACGCGAAACTCCACACAGCCCGTTCTCCTGCCCCTTCTCAAGGTCGCTAGTATCAGGGCAGAGAGAGTGTTGTCTTGGCAATGACGCGCTACTATGTTGCCCTCCTGCGTTCTTGGCCTGTTCTTGTTTGTCACCCTGCCCCGCAATGTGGACATAGATTGGCGGGGGCGCTCCGCATCAATCTGTAACACGCGACGTTGTGATCCCTGGTGCACTTGAGTCATCTCTCCTCGTATCTCCTTTTTCTGTCTGACACAACGAACGCTGTTGTCGAGCTTATCTCCTCGGGTTTGTACGTGCTGAACACGGCAGGGTTCTGCCGATGAGAGCGATCGTCTGCGTAGCTGGTGTCGAGCTCCCCGACCTCTCTCTCAGCCACGGTCCCGTTGGGTCCGTGCTGGGCTTCGACCACGCGCCGTACGACGAGCGTGTCCGCCCCAGGTGGCACGAGCTTTTGTACCCGTACCCTCTCAGGGCGTACAAGCACAGGTGCGGCGGCGAGTATGGGGCACCTTGTTTTTGGCGATGTACAGGGCCCTGGTTGTGCTTTGAAAGAGGCATTTTCGTAAGGCGGCGTCGATGCTTCCCCTTTATCAGTTACCTTCATCTTTCGACGTGCATCTCCCAACGTTCCTTTGTGTTGTTGAAACCGCTACCTTGCCTTGCCAGGCTGCTTACGGATGCAGAAGACCTGCTATCATTCGAATATACTTCTCTGCCGACGGACGTCGAATCTACGGTTACCATTTCGCCCTCGTCGCCTGGGACTGTGCACGCCGTAGCTATTTGGGTCGATTACCAGCTCAATGAGACTTCGCGTTGGAGCACCTATGGGGGATTGTTCCGCGGGGGGGGGGGTGACGGGAATGCCGCGCGGAGAGGGGGTGTTCACGAGAAGCAGATGCTGAGATTTTTGTCGAAGCCGCTCGACGTCAACGGTGGTGATGCTTCTGCCTCTGCTGCTTCTGTGTTGACAGTGTCCGGGCGTTTCGATGTAGAGGGCGGGTGCATGAACTTTGAGGTAGTGGAGCCGTAGAGTGTTGTGGAGCGAAATCCAAGAGTCTGGTACTGGAATCGCGTCCTACATACCATTGCAAGGAAGGTGGATGGAAGCATTCTGACAGCCTCTGCCACTCTCCTTATCGTCGAGGTCTTGCTGGCCGGTCATGAGTTGCTTTGCGCCTGAGAAAGGTCGGCAGACAGTCTTCACCGCATCTTTCGCTGGGCGATCTTGGGTGAACCCTTACAGTAGCTGTCACACGTGTGTCAAGAGTAGACTATGAGTCTTGGGCGCAGTTGACACTGAAAGCCTGGCAACTGCCAACAGTCCACAACACGTTGTGGTGAAGCCTAGCTGACTGCCACATGCAGAACGTTTCTCCTCCTGCGTTTACTCGCCTGGGGTACTCCGAACTCATCCGACCAAAACTTTTCACCGTGTATCTACAATGTAGCTGCGGGATTCCGGGACAAGCATCGAGCATCACCGACGGTACTTTAGACGCAGGTCAATTGTCGGTGTGTGTGTCTTTACTGTTTGCATTCACCGCGCTAACCGGTGACCAATATGAGAAGACGCCGGTCTCAGTGCGATTGAAAAAACGAAACACTTCGAAATGCCGTGAACTGGGACCCCGTGAGGGGGCGTCAATGGTGTGTGTGTCCGTTCCGTCGATTGTGGCGCTGGTTTACAGGCCTCTCGGCGTATAGTCTAAAGCTGACGTATCAGCCGGGGTCACACAAGAGGAAGGTCACACAGGAACTTCTTTCATGTTTTATTTTTGTTTTGTTGTCCCACCTTTCCCCCTGCGAGGTGTACTTCTCGATTTCTGAGACATATTGGCAGCACAGAGCGTCGTACCCGTTTGTCGATGTGTAGTCTATGTAATACAGTCTGACATGACGTGATACAGCCTTGACCGATTTTCAAAGCAGTGATGGTACCAAAAATGGAAAATGGCGACGTTGGAACGCTCTTGTTGAGAGCTTTCCTAAAACTTGTCCTTTTGAATGTGGCATCCCCTTGATTGTGGAGTAGAGTAGACTACTACTGACTGTGCTGTACACGGGCTTTGAAAATCAGTCCAGAGGCTGTAGTATCTTGTGCGCAGCCTATCTTTGCACTTGTAGGGCATACCAGAACACTGATGTCTCTGAAAGGTACGAGAACCAGCCCAGCCGGTAGGCTACGCCAGTCTGTGTGACCTATTGGGTCGGTCGGTTGGCTCCGCACTGCTGTGGGGCCGCCCGGCACCAGGGCTCTACCAACGTATGAGTGCGGTGAGTGTAGGATGGGTGTCCCCGGGTCCGAAATCCACCAAAGGCGTACAAGTTTAACTCCCGAAGTATTCTTGTCTGCATACCCCCCAGCTTCGGGAAGGCCGCGCAAACGCGCAAACGCGTCAACCGCACTCACTTTACTTGCTTGACACCTCCGGCTGTCCCTTTGGCGTGTCTCGCTGCATCTGCATGGATAAGGCCCTGATAGAGGTGCAAAAGACATCCCGGTTTTACGTGTACGGTGCAGTGGGGAGCTCTTCAGTCGTCCAGTGGCCGGCTTTCGAGAAATCGGCAACCGCTGCTAGTACTTCAGCTGCTTCGCGTGCCAAAGGTAGCGAGAAGGGCGCCGTTCAGCACAAGAAAGCGTGGGCGCAGACGACAGATATGACTTCCAAGGACACCGACAGGGTGAGACTAATGGCTGGCGTAACCTGGGCGAGGTTGGTGATGGTATCTCCACGGTCGCTTTACGCTATTGCAATCTAATCCGTTCCTCTTTTTTCGGTGGTGTGCGGCTGCGATTGCCCCGCACACCTGTGCGAGATACTGATATATGCGCCCACAGCCAAGCGCGTCGGTCTATTGCGGTTCAATCGCTTGCTTGCGAGGACAAAGGATGACATTTTGTCCAATGTTGGGGTGGTATATTCGGAAAGCAGCGCAGCTACAGATAAGACGGCATTTGTAGATGCTGGAGGTACAGCACGTGGTTGCAAGATGATCTTCTGAACCTACCGGTATTTGGGTGATCGGTACATGTAGTCTTCGATTCGCTACCCAACAAAACCGGTGTCCTATCATCTGCGGAGAGGCCGCGTTTGTGTTGTTGCAGCACGCCCAAACTCCCGACATGGCATCCGCGGCTTCTCTTACGCAGTTGACAGACTCATGCTCGCTGACCGTTGTGACGAGGCAGGGGAGTTGGAACCAAGACGGCTCGCACGAAGGTGCATGCGGCGTACGAGTATGCAAGCAAAGCTCTCTGCTCTCTTGAGTGTACAAAGTAGCTTGTGGCATAGGACATCCCGTCGACGATACCCAAAACACGTTTTAGCTGGAACACCGCTGCATTGTGGGCTCAATGGGGCGAGAAGAATGCCCGATCGGCGAGCTTGGCCATGCCGTATCCCGCCTACATGGTGCCCGCCCCAAACGGCGTTTGGCCAAGCTCGACATTCTCTAATCTGACCGTCCTGACCTGGTTCAGGCCTTGGATGTTCCTGAGGATATGGATGCCGACGGGCTGGCCGCGGCGGTAACCAAGCAGGGATCGCTGGTCAGGCAGATGAAGAAGGTGTGTACAGACGTTTCACGGGAAGTTAATGATGAAAAAAACGAGGTCAACCTTCTCTCTCTCTCTCGGCGACATATATTTGGTGTGTGTTCCCAATGGATGTAGACGCATTTGCTGCACTGCATGTCGATATATATATGTATATGTTTTCCATCATTGGGCTCTGTCGTCGGCCCCTTTGGCCCCTATCCTCCACTTCTACCAGCTAGACGACCCAACCGGGGTCACTTAGGAGGGGGGTTGGACCCCCTCCTGCGGTTCCTGCCTGAGATACTTTTATCGCGAGAAGGGTACAGCAATCCCTTCCCTCGCGACATATGTACGAAGTCGATTGGATCTATGTTCGTTCAGCTTTGCGGTGGTCACATGAACGGCAGGGGAGCGCGAAATTTTATTTGTTGATTCCCTGCGGCGAGACTGATTGTAGAGTAGGCGATCCGCGCACGCGTCCATGCTTCATATGCGCGGACCGTTTACAACCACCTTTCGTATATCGCTATCAATCTTTGCGCAGCCCTTCTGAACCGCTGTGCCTACACTGACGATGGGATGGTCTTATCCCTCCAGGCAGCCAGCATTGGTGTTTTTCAGAGTGAGGTCCAAGCACATCTAATGTTGAACCTCGACTGTAGTTTGTTCACCTTTGCCGACAGCATGGAAATGCCAGCACATTGCTGTATTTCGTACAGTTTTTTTTGTGGGTGTTCCCGCAGATAGCAACAAGGGTTGGGATGGCAATTCTTGCTGCTGCTGGAGACGACAACGTTGTCGTTGTTGTTTCTATTTCGTATTTGCTGAATCGAGCGAAGACTGGATGTGCCATAATGACCGCGTTGCTTTCGTCGTATGGTCTTCCACCTTGCGGCTGGCATGATGACGATGACGGACAGGATGGAGCGGCGGCGGAAGCTATCCAAGCGGAAGTCGCAAAGCTGCAAGGTTTGAAGGCCAGCCTGGCAAAGGCGACGGCTGCTGTTGAGGCAACGAGCACCTTTGACGGGAAAGGTTAGTGGCCTTGTCTGTACGGCGTGGCGTCTGTTGTTGATCTTGGTGCAGGGTGGGGGTGTTTCGCGGTATTTGTTGTGCTGATCGTCTTTTTTTTCACGGCGTTTTGGTGGAAACATTCGACCGTATGAAGATTAAGGGTGAGCCTTTTTTGTGCCGCGCTTAGCCGTGATGCTTTTCGGCTTGTCCCATAATGCCGATTGCCTGTATGTCTTATCCTCGTCCTTCTTTGCCTATGACGTCGTTTGCGTTTTTCTATTCACTGCTACTGTCGTTTTCATCGAATGTAACCTGCACGTGAGGTTCGCGGTCGGAAGCGAATGTCCTTCAGGAACACCAACAGACTGCGGGGACAAATAATTTCACGCCGTTCTCCTTGTTTGCAGTATCCATCCTCGATTTTTCCAACCCTTGTCTCTTTTTCGATTGAGATCGTCAAACTTGTTCAGTTCATTTTCGAGCCTACGTATTCGAAAGACTGTTCTGTTCTAATCGGTGTCTCTCCCCCCCCGGTGCCTGCCTTTCTCTTTTTTCCGCGAAAAAAACAAAAAAGCCATGGACGATTTGGTGATCCGGCGCATGTTCGTGGTTCCGTCGTTCGAGATCCACGGAGGTGTTTCCGGTCTGTACGACCTCGGCCCTCCCGGGTGCGGCCTCAAAGGGAACATCGTGTCCCTCTGGAAGCAGCACTTCATTCTGGCGGAGGGCATGCTGGAGATGGAATGTACCAACCTTACCCCCGAGAACGTGCTGCAGACGTCCGGTACGTGAATCTTGACACATTATGGTATCACTGCGGGGGCGGGGGAGGGGGGGAGTGTCACCAGTTACTTTTGATTTTTTTTTTTTTTGCAGACAACGTTGGTTGAAATGGAACTAACCGATGGTGTACATTTATCACTCGAGTTCAATTCCTTGTGATTTTTCTGTTTTCACAGACAACGTTGGTTGCATTACAGTTATCCAATTGCGGTGTGCGCGCTGTTTGCGAATGCAATACAGTCGAGGGACCCTTTTAGTGCCGGTTGAATAGTGCCAGATGCCCGGTATAGTGCCGGTAAAATCTCTGCACACAGGCGGAGCTCTCAATAGTGCCAGACCGGCACTAATTAAAGCATGCCCGATATAGTGCCGGTTCGGCACTGCTGTCACCCCCAATAGTGCCGGTACTCCGCACGCGCGAAACACACACACGCACAACCCAGGGCAGAAAACATAGACTCCACACACAGAAATAGGGTACACGTGCTGCTGCAGACCCGAACAGCTCTACACAGGGGCGTACCATGCCCTGTGCGGAAGGTGAACTGTGCCAACTACAGGACACCACGCCGCAAGACCCTCATGGTCACGGCTGCCAGGGAGGATGTGGCGGGCGACTGCACGGCATTTGCGGCAGTGTGGTTGATGTAGGCAACGAGAATCACCGCATCTGCAGCGCGTGCGTCGCCAAAGCCGGCAAGCGCAAAGTGTCAGCAGCAGACAGCACTGGGAAGGCACAATCTAAACGTCCGAAGGCCACGAATGGGGGGAGTAACAAGTCTCAGCCTCGTGCGCGGCCAGATTTCAGCGCCAAGTGTGAGATGCTGAAGCTGATGGATCAGAAGGTGACTCATGAGCAGCTAGCAGATCGCTTCAAGTGCTCGGAACGGTTGGTCCGGGATGTGAAGAAGAACAGGAAGAAGTACGAGACCGAGGCTGCTGCAGGACGCGGAGGAAGCAAGAAAAACGTGCGCACAGGCAATAATCCGGAGGTGCGCTACTCTGCTGTTGTTTTAAAAAAATACGCGTAGTTCCCGCGCCTTCTTTGCCTTTTTTTTTTTGCCGGGCCTTGTTTGCAAAGAGTTTTCGTTTTTGCAAGGACCTTTTTCTGTAGCCTTGTTCGTCTATCTGATGTTCTTGTTCTTTTTTCTTCTTCTCTTGTCAAGTTGTTCCCTGTTCTCTGTTCCCTTTCCCCATGTTTCTTCTATTTCTCGACTGTTACAGTACTTGTTGAGCTTATTCCCTCTCGTCGTTCGTTTGTGTCTTTTTTTGTGTTACCTTTTTTTTCAACTTTCTTTGTTGTTTTATCGTTCGTGCGCTGCTGCGCCAGCATATAAACTGCGAACCAAAAATGTGTACTTGTTTGTACTGTACTGGTACATTACATCGCACGCACACCTATTCTTTCAAACGAGTTACAATACATAAATACACATGCGGATGCAGCGGCGAGCTTCTGTGGTTTTTCAAATGCCCGGAAATGTTTCCTTCCCACTACGATGCACTGTGCAACGAGGCTTAATGTTCGAAACTAATCGTGCTATCTTTTGTACCCTCTTTATTGTTTACTCCTCGTTTGACGGTCAATAGGTGGACGCCATAGCTCTTGACCTACTAGAGAAAGCCCGGAAGACCAAGATGCCCGTCACGCGCGACGTCCTTCGAAGCTTCGGCCGTGCCGCCAGGGCAACCCTGCTGGCTGATCCAGCAGCTTCTAAGGAAGTGAAGGCGAGGGTCGAGGATTTCAAGGCCGGCGAAAGGTGGGCCAGGAACTTCGTGAAGCGCAACAGCATCGACAGCGTGAGACTTCATGGCGAGGCTGGTAGCGTCAACAAGGAGGCCATCAAGGAAGCCATGGAGGAACTCAAGGCCCTTTGCGCAAAGTACCCGGCTAGGCTCATCTTTAACGTCGACGAGACAGGCCTCCAGTGGAAGCTCATGCCCAGGCGCACGTACCTCTCCAACTTGGAGGATCGGAAGACGGCGCGGGGCTCCAAGGGCATGTTCTTCAAGGATCGACTGTCTGCCATCATGTGCGCCAATGCCGACGGCACTGCAAAGGTTGACATGTCCATCATCGGGAAGGCAAAGGGTCCCCGCTGCTTCAACGACACGCCTTCACCTCTCAAGTACTTCTCGCAGGCCAACGCCTGGTCCGACACCGCGACTTTCCGCAAGTGGTGGTGTGAGGTCTTCCTCCCGTTCGTTCGGCGCTTCACTCACGAACCTGTGCTGCTTCTGATGGACGGCTGTGCTTCTCACGGTGATCTAGTGGATGATCGGGGGCAAGTTACCATCAAGTTCTACCCTCCAAACTGCACCTCCGTACACCAGCCTATGGATCTGGGGATCATCGCCGAGACAAAGTGCAACTACAGGAAGGAGCTGCTCGATGTGAAGACATCGACCATGTTGGTGGCTGACACCCTTCGTGCCGAGGCCAAAGCTCGCAAAATGAAGGCCGGGACAATGGGGCTGGCGCAAGGGCACCAACCTCACGTGCGGGATGCCGCTGAACTTCTCCAGAAAGCATGGGCCAGCGTCACCGCCCAGGACATCGCCAGGTGAGGTTTGAGCATGTGCAATCGCTGTTTATAATGTAAACTGTTCAACTCGCGCCTTGGTGCACATAGCTTTGGTGGTACAAAGGTAACGTGGGTAAGGTTGTACGGATAGATTATATTGTTTTCGACTGAGTTTTCCAACATCCGAATACATATCTTCTTTGCTTTTCGCAAAAACTTGAGTCCTCCCCCGCCTATGAGTCTTTGATCGTCCCTGGGTTCATCTAACATCCGCTTGTTGTCCACCCACAAACGTATGCATGACATTTTCTGCGCTACCTGGGATCAGGTGCTTTGTCAAAGCCGAGACTCTTCCGGACGAGATGGCCGCTGAGCTCACCAAGCAACACGGAAAGTCCCAGTTCCACGTCGCCGAGCCTACCTTGAAGGCTCTCACGGAGACTCTCAACACGTTGAGCACGAGCGTGCACGAGGCGCACAAGCAGGGTACCCAAATCGAGGACGAGGACATCGCCGAACTCATCGCCGAACTCCGCATCGAACCCGGAAAGCCGCTCCTGGAGGAAGCGGTGAACGCGATTCAAGGGTGGGCTACCATCGAGGACGACGATGAAGTGGTTGAGGCTCTCAGAGAGGATACGGTGGAAGACATGACGGCACAGCTGGCTGGGACTCGAGTGTCTACCGGCCGCGAGGAGGAGGACGAGGAGGAGGACAGCGGCGATGACAACACGGGGCTCGCGCGCCGTGTCCCACCGGCTTATGGTGAACTGTCGTCTCACTTCGGCGTCCTGGAAGCGGCAGCAGAGGAGAGCGGCAATGGAGACGCGGCGCTCTACCTAGCGAAAGCGAAGATGGCGATGATTGCAGCGCATTCCAAGAGGCGGGTGCGCCAGGCAGACATGAGGGAGTTTGTTGCTACGGAGTAAGGGCGGGGAACAGCTGTGGCACTAAAAAAACGGTTGTTTGATTTTTGCGGTGCGCTGCCCGTCGTGCATGTCATTTTTTTTTTCTTGCAACATCGAAGCGGGTGCGCCAGGCAAACAGGAGAGAATTTGTCCCGACGACAGTACACAAATAAGCAAATAAGTGAGGTGCAGAAGAAAATGAAGAACCAAAGAGCGCCCCAAGACAACAAAAAGAAAACTCAACTCTGCCCACGCCCATGCTGGAACTTCACTCAACAGTACAGTAATAGTGTCGATCCATTTCGTTCTTTGTTGGCCCCGTAAGCGTGGGCGCTACACCATAAATCGAACACAACCTCATTAGTGCCGGTACCGGCACTAATGAGGGATTGGCCAGCCCTCAATAGTGCCGTTTTGGCACTATTCGCAATAGTGCCGGGTGCCCGATTTAGTGCCGGTGAATGCTCTGTGCACGTACCGGCACTAAAAGGGTCCCTCGACTGTATATGCAAACTGCTGGTGCAGGGCACGTGGACAGATTCACGGACCTGATGGTGAAGGACACCGAAACCGGAGAGTCGCTTCGTGCTGACAAGCTCTTGGAGGACATCATCGACAAGCTCCTCGCTGAAAATCCCGCTATGCCCACGGTACGCCAGAAACATTGGCTAGAATAGTGCTAAGCAATAAGTGAACACGACGAGATCGGCGGATATACCGGCCGAGTGGAGCAGTAACATAGCGCGAGAATAATGGATCGATGTGAGGGGGCATGTCAGAAGATGGACGAATGTTGTTTGCTCGCGCGAGTACCTTGTATCATGTATACCCCTGTGTCACGTACATTGCTTTTCTTTGCGTTGCATTGCATTGCATTGCACCAGGCGGAGCGTGAGGAACACCTTCGTGTGCAGAGGATGGCGGACGCGTACAGCGCGGAGGAGCTCGGCGAGGTGCTGGACAAGTACGGTGCGAAGTCTCCGCAGAAGAACGACCTGACCAAGCCCTTTCCCTTCAACCTCATGTTTAAGGTAAGCCGTTCGGTTGCGTTAGGATTTGGCGACTTGGTTGGAAGACGTTCTCACTTGTATACCGTTTCGTGCGGCGGGCCGTTCGGGCCTTGTTTCTCACGCGAGCACGTTCGTTCAGCAGTACTCTGCGGTGACGGGAAAAGCCTTGGTATTTTGTCTCTTCTGCAGTACGGCCTCTCCCTTTCCATCGCACGATCACAAGGTATCACTGTTGTTGCGTACGTCTGCAAGAGCCCCTCCTCCCCTCTTGGCCACACGACGCAAACACAAGCCATTGCCATTGTCATCGCCATTGCACCCATCGTGCCCCCCCCTCTCCCTTGTTGCTACACGCATGTTCCTGTCATCACGGGAGGTAGACACCGTGGTCCAGATTTTTGCGTATTGTAACACCGATGACAGATCCACGAAGGGTCTCGTGTCTTGGTCGGGGTGTAAGCAGCGTGCGTTTGAATTCGTTCTGCCGGGACTTGAGAAGCAGTTCTGTCTTGGACGTGTGCACTCCGCTCCTCTACTGCAGGTGTGTTGGTGTTGGCGGACGCCCAAGACCAGAGTGTTGGTGTTGCCTGCATAGACTACGAGTGCAATTCCCTTTCTTAGGAATTGGAGTCCTCCTGCCTGTTGTCGATCAAGATGACGACTTAAATCCATACCAGACTCGTGTATCTACCTTGGGGCCCTATCTTCCCTTACCACCCTGCCCTACTCTGCCGTGTTCCTGTTTCTGCTGCTCTCTACATCCTTTGCACACTCCCCTATTTCTTCTACTCGACTGACCCGGTCTTCTGCTTACCTCCACCCTTGGAACTCTACCTTAACCCGCTCGTCTCCACTCCGCCCTTCTCTATCTCTCTCCCCCCACGTCTCTCTCTCTATGGTTTCCTGTTTAACGACGACATGTAGACTACGATCGGGCCGGAGGGCACGCAGGTGGGATTCTTCCGCCCCGAGACTGCACAGGGTCTGTTCGTTAACTTTCGCCGACTGCTGGACTACAATGCCCAGAGGATGCCCTTCGCCGCCGCTCAGGTCTAGTTACAGGGACTGCATTCCCGACGATTTTATGATTGATATATATATGATATATCTATAGAGGGGGGTTGCGTATCCCTATCCCGAACCCTAGCATCCGTGCCCCGCACCCCCTTCTACAACCAAGCTTAATACATGTCCTTGTCAAGGCTACTGAGTTAAGGTGGTGGTTCAACGTTAGTGGTATCATGTCTCCATCTTGGCTGGCTGTGTCGAGATGCGTGATGTGTGTGTTGCTATTATGGTGAAATGCAGATGGATGCGGGGATTGGAAATTTCGTGAATGCTTGTCATTCACTAAGAAAGCTAGGGATTGGTACCAATACTGGAAGTTTTATGGCAGGTGAGAGGTGTGCAGCAACGCTCACCTGCACCTCGAGGGGTGTTGCTTTGTATTTCGGCAAAATGTGTTGGTTTGTTTCTCCTTGCTCGTGCGTTATGTTGTTGATTGTTGATAATCATTGCCTCGTTTTGTGGGTATCGTCCTAGGTATACATAACTTTGCCTGCTTTTGTGCACCCTACCCCTAACGTTGCTTTTGTGCACCACAACACTTACGTTGTGGAACAACCGCCGCCTCGTGTCCCCCTGTCACACGATGCTCCCCTTTCTTGGCTATATTACAATAAGTGTTTCTCGGTCACACCGCAATGCATCCCCTCGTCCAGTTCATATTTGACAAGTTTCAACGCCCCTCGCCCCCCCCCCCCCCCCCCCCCCCCCCCCCCCCTTTTTCTTCATTTTTTGGTAAGGTGGGTCTGGGGTTCCGTAACGAGATCTCCCCGCGTGCTGGACTCCTGCGAGTTCGCGAGTTCTGCATGGCAGAGGTGAGACCAGGGTAGGGGAGCGACGCAGCGAGCGAAGAGCCGGCCGGGCATTGTTGCTTTACAACGGTAGTGGACTGAGCGCGTTGAGACTTCTTTGTTCGTCTCTTGTCTGGGAAGGGAGGGCGATGAGAGGGAGATCCGCCCTCTGCCTGTTGTTGTCGTGCGGAGGGTGATGGCGATTACGGGGGGGGGGGG
>CACKRE030002766.1:63989-84657 GCA_902602495.3 Ectocarpus sp. CCAP 1310/34 | reverse complement strand
CCCCCCCCCTTTCTATCTTTCCTGCAAACAGCCCATGGATAGCGGTATCACCGCGCCCCGAACAACACCAGCAACGACAACAACACCAGCAGTAGCAGCACCAGCTCTAACCAACGACGACGACGACGACGACGACAACAAAAACAACAACAATCAGCAGCAGCAGCAGCAGCAGCAGCAGCAGAAGCAATGCTCTCACCGTGAGGGCAAAGTCGTCCCCTCCGAAGGAGAAGTTGATGTCGTCGAACTCCGAGTCGCACTCCATAAGGATCAGTTCCACCTCGCGAGGGTTGCTCACGCAATCCATCTACATTACACCAGCAGCATGCATAGATCGTACCAGATCGAATTGTATCGCATCCGTCATCAAGGGGCGAGAAAAAAAGAGGTAGGTCAGCGACGACACAGGAAATGAGAGCGAGCGAACGAGAGAGAGAGAGAGAGAGAGAGAGAGAGAGAGATCCAAAACCCAAAACGAGTCCCGGAGAGCAGCAAATCATGCAAGACTCTTGCCCCCTGTTGTATCCTAGCAATGCCACCGTGGCACACACACTCCAGCAGCCACCGCAGCACCTTGTCGTACCGTACTCACACCAACACCCGAATGAGGCCGTCCAAACCGCGTGACACAGATGACACACTTCAACTACGAACAGTTTCCGGGTGCAAGGCCGGCCAACATCCTTTGGCAATGCTGCTGTACGACCGCAACCAACCACTGCGGGACTTACCGTTTCCACGCTGCTGGAATCTACGCCCGTGAAGTAAACGCACGTGGCTCCTATTTCTTCGGCAAGATAGGCCACGTCAGCGAACGGCCCCACTATCATCGAGGTTCCAGTGTCGAAGATGGCCGAAATCGGTGATCGGAGCACGCTGCTGGAACCGACGTAGATGTTCTGCAGAACAATGGACCAGAAGCCGTCGGGGCTGGCGCTCTCCGCCACAGCTACCCACTCCAAGCAGCCTGTGTGATTCGACATCACACATCGATTATTCGACCCGGTCAAGGCAGCGAACGTGAACGTGAAGATTGCTAAATAAGTACTGAACGAAGGGGCACAGAGCAAGAATATGGAAGGAGGGAGGACCATCAGGTTGTTTGAGTGGGGGTTCATACCGTAGGGTTGACCCATCACGGATCAAAATCGCTTATGTTGGTGGCCCCAAAACTGGCAAGCACAGAACCCCCACCTACCAACACCAGGCGAAGTTGCAGAAAGCATCACTAAGGACGAATCTGAGCCAAACCTATCGCCGTAACGCGTCAAAAGCTGGTAGGTTCACTACAATAGTGGCATCACCTTCGTAGTGTGTCTGGTTGACGCCTCCCAGGGTAAGGAAACCCGTGGGTGAGCCCGTGTCGATGTTTCCCATGAAGAAAGAGAAGATCGGTACGTCCACCACATTCGCCTGTGATTAATCGTTGCCGTTTGTTCGCAAAAGTCAAGGGTACAAAGATAGCGAGGGAGGGAGGGAGGGAGGGAGGGAGGGAGGGAGAGGGAGAGAGAGCGAGAGAGCGAGAGGTGCACCTCAATGGGGGTGTACTACTACCATGGGAGTCAGCCTCAGCAAACCGTCTAGAAATGCACACAAGCGTGAAGAGCACCGCATGATCGGGATGGGGAGGGGGAAGACCGTCAGCGACAACACATCACAGAACCTCGTACAAACCGTACAACACTGCCCCTTGTCCGCAACGCAACGGTACCAACCCTCTACAGCAGCGCTAGGGTGTAAACCACCACATCTTGTTCCGCTCGCCCGACATCGGAAGAGACGGTTTGCGCTTATCGTGCAGCGCGAACATATGGATAGACGAGGGTCAAAGAAACCACCCATCATTACCGGCTTTGATTTGTAACACTGTTGGAAAGTACTTGTACACTACAACAGCAGCGGAGGGTGCAGCTCTGACCGATCTGACCACACCCCACCTAACGCTTAATAGTAGGAATGTTCGGACGCTGCTGAATGCTACCTTCCTTTGTCCCATGCCCTCTCGATCCCCCTATTCGTATAATTTACGAACCTCCACAAGGTCTTCGAAGACGCTCTGTTTGTCCGAGCTCGGGACACCCATGCCTGACAAGAGGGAAAATATTTGTCACACATGTTTTTGTTTCATTGGACAGGGACAACGAACGGGACGGTGACAGAAATATCGACACCTAAAATCAAGCAATATCCACACCAAGTTCATCCTTCGCTCAGCCTGTCAACTCTCGAGACATCATTTTTTATTATGTACGCGTTATGTCCGTCTACGGCGTTTCGGCCTGCTGGAAGCCAACACTAAAACTACCACCATACTCGCTCTGAACATGACCATAATCATTTTTTGGTGAATGCACAAGTTAACATGTTTTCTACAGGGAGGGGTGGTGGTTGGTCCAAGGGTCGAGATACCCCAAAGGATGAACGACAGAGACTACGCAACAGCCCCTTCCAATCCTCCGCAATCCTACCCCCGTCTCATGCTCCCCCCCCCCCACGGCCTAGTATGGCCAAGAAGAGATCATCTCTCTCACCCATGATTCCATCCATAGTGGTGCAGCCGTCCATAGATCTGGTGGACATCTCTCCGAACGTAGCGGTGGTGGTCAACCCGCCGATGCTCAGAGTGTCCACCGACAGAATGCCTTTTAATCCCATGGCACGCCCAGGGGGATGGAAGAGACGGCGAATCGTGCGAAGTAAGACATGAGCGTGTTGGTCGTACCGACCTACCTTGGCAGAAGGACGTGTCGAAATGTTTGGGGTACTCGGCACCCGATACAGAGACTCTGGGGTACAAACTTGCAGTAAATTGTATCATACGGCGGCCCCCCCAGCATGTTGTACATATCACTCTCTAATCGAGAAGGGTCTTGAGTCAACCTTTTCTTTTCCTTTTTTCGGCCTCTGACATTGTTGCTGAATGCCAACTGCAAACATGTGGGGTACCAAACAACAAACGCTTCAACCCATTACAGTGTAGGATTGGGCGACTTCTACCATAGGACTGGGAACCCTTAAGCGATGCGTCCGCCGTCATTCTTGCAGCGCTCGACTTGGTGCACTGTTCGGTTGTGAAACACGCGTCGGTTTACACGCTCCTCAACGCCAGCGAGAAAACAAGCCCTCTCTCAGCACGGGTACTCCCGGTACGACGCGAAAAGAAACCACATGTCATGTGCGGGCAGATGTTTTCTTGCTGTCTTCACTTCAAATCAGCGCTCACAGCGTTTGTGCCGGACACTCCAACCCGTGGTCACACAGAATGGTGCCTCTCCCTGGGACCTCCTACACACCCGTCCTGCCGTACTGTGCCTTCAATTTTCAATGCGAGAAGAGTACAGCACTCTCTTCCCTCTGTATACAGGCCAGAAGCGGATGAGAGAAAAACTCACGTTGCAAAGGAAAGCTCGCTCTCGCCGGGACTCGAACCCCTGATCCTGACAACTATGAGGTTTTCGAACATACCAGCTAGACCACCTGGGCGACCGCCCTCGAACATTGAAAAAATAAAGAATATCTACACGCGTTTGTACCTGATGCCTCGGAACCATCCTCGTAAATCTGTGAGAATTTCCTGCCGTCTTCGACGTAGGTGCTCGACAAGGCGGAGTCGTACTTGTTGAAGTAATCGCAGTCTTCGGTACAGGAAACGCCTGTAACCTGTACTCAGTGGATAGGCATTTATCATTAACATCATCGTGCAAGTTCAGACGTACACATGGGCGATGGCGGTGGCAGGGTTAACGAGGGGGAGATGCAGGAAGGGAGCAGCGTGGCTCACGCTGCAGACGCACACGCATGTTGCCATTCGGGAGTGTGAGAAAACAGGCATGGAAACGCATGTGACAACCATACAAGCGGTGAGCGTTGTTGCACGTACGCTTTCACACTTTCGAAAGAAATCTTTGCAACGTACGGGATATCGAACAACGTGGGGAGTATTGATGTGGCACAAACAAGCTATGTTGCGCAAAGTGAGAGGAAGATTCAGTGATGCTTGCATTCTTTCCTGCAAGAGCCCGCGCCCAGCTATTTGAGAGCTTCAGCATTTACACGTCAACATTTGAGTTGGTTATGTCTACAATGATGTCCAGGCGGCGACCAAGCCACGCGGTCACCAAGTCAAAAATACTGTACTGGTACTATGCATACAACTCGATAAGAAGCCATCCGTCCGTGTTGAGCTGTAACCCGCAAAGATCATCAGCAGCTCGTGTGTGGAGCACATACGAGCAGGAGAGGCATACATAGCTACGAAGCTGTGGGCCCGCGAGGGTATGTATCTAATAACAGCGACGTAAAAGCGAGAACATCCAAGCAGCAGGGTGCATCATCGGGATATGAAAAGGGTCCCGTCGCAAGACTTCCAGCACATCATATAATAGAACTGTCATGATATTTGGAGGGATGATCGGACCCATGTTTATGGTTTCAAATGTTGGAAACAAAACTTCAACTGTTGTCAAACATTAGCGCGCGAATATCTGCCAGAGGAACATTTGAGTACCGTTTTAATGAGCAAAAATATCTTACCGTGTGGTTTTCTCGGAATGCACCAAAAGTGCGGCGAGAATCGCGGTCTACTGCTACCAAACGATTTGCGACAGAGAAACCACAAATGCGTCATGGAAACTGAACGTAACGAGCTCGCAAAGGGCTCCCCACTACCCTTGATGCACTGAGCTCATCAGAGCTCATCAGAGCTCATGCTGTGCCCGCCAATATGTGGCGATAGTGCTCCGGGCGTGCGAGAAAACATTTTCTCGGTATCAAAAGGAGACCAAAACGTGCGTCAGCGCTTCCCAACGGCAAAAAGTTGGCCGCTTGAGAGGAGGACACGTGAGTACAAAACTATCTAGCTCTCGCGCGTAAGACCATCGATCCATGTTTTGTCTTTTTTGGCGTCTTCTCCATCAACGACTCTCATCCGGTTGCGCGTGGGTTGGCAGTGGCCGTGCTCAGTCGGCAGGGAGGCACATCGTTGTGCGCGCAAAGGTTGTGGACACGACGATTTTTTCGGGCTATTTTTCACTTGAATATAGAGGGCTTGTTCCTCCGTCCCAAAAAAGATTTTTTCAACTAGATCGAGTTCACAGCGACGCGCCTCCCTGCTTGTTGAGTACGTCCACTGCTGAACCACGCACACCCGGATGAGAGCCGTTGATGGAGAAGACACCCAAGAAGAGACAACATGAATCGATGATCTAGAGGACCAGAGCTGGATAGTTTTGTACTCACGTCTCCTCACAAGCAGCTGACTTTTTGCCGTTAGGAGACACCAAGCACGTTTTCTCCGTGCCCTCCAAACCACCCCTGTCTGTGTTTTAAGTGCACGCTTGACGAGCTCCCGCCATGTATCAGCCGGCAAAACGTTGACACGGTGACTCTAGGGTTGTCCGGATCCCTCTATGAGCTTGCTACGTTGACTGTGCGCTGCGCAGTGGTTGGTGTTTAGGACGGAAGGGACGGTCGGCTACTAATCTCATCGCTCTTGGAAAAGATTTTCGAGACCTCCTCAATTTCAAAATGTTTGTCAAACATTTAAGCAAACGAGCGATTTTTGCCCCATTTGAAAATTTTTGGGAATATTTCGCCGAAGACGTCTCCCATAAAAAGTGAAACAAAATCTTAATCCGCAAATCTTTGGATTTACGACCGAACCGTCCCCCCACAAAAATGAAAGGTTTTCCGAAGGAGTTCCGCACAATTTTTCATCGTGGCACATCATGGCATGTCCGGCGAACCATCCAGATGCCACTTCCTCTCCTCCTCGGCACAACACCCCGCGCCGTTGGGAAAAGGCGCACTGCACAGCAAGCTGCATCTAAGAATCCGGCAGCATGTCCCCATGCCTCCCCGCCACGGCTGGCTGTGGACATTCACCGAGTATTCAAGGAAGACTCCCGTACCACGGATTCCAGCGACCTGTTCCCCGACGAGTGATGATTGATTGATTGATTGTCGCTTTGCGCGGCAATCTCGCCGCGGAATTTGTTGTCGGGCTCCCTCCTTCCCCCCACCTTGCCATTCCCACACCATTCCTACTCTCTCCATCCTCTAGCTCCTCGCTTCACTCCAACCTGCGTGTATGTCATCCGCTTCATCCCACATCTCCAACGACCGTCGCTCCCCATCCTCGCGCCTCTCCAGCTCCTCGTCGATCCTGGTTCTTCCTCCGCTCGTCCGCGCACCGCCGTAGAGGCTCGAGCTCGGCCGGTACATCATCCGGTTCGGCCGGTGCAGCGTCCGTCTCACCCTCACAACCCCTTTTCAGCATTCCGCCGGCTACGCCTCGCGTCGGGCTCCTCTTCTCGGCCCGCGACGTGATAGCTACGAAGTTCAAGGAAGACTGTTGGTGGACAACGCCTATCACATACGCGAGTACATCAGGCCCAACGTCACCTCGGCTTCTGCCCTGCACGTCCTAAGGACTTATCATCTCGAAGCTTCTCGCTACAAATCTCTTGATCAAGCAAAACAAGTCCATCAAAGATCAACATAAAGTGTTTCACTCGAGACCGGCCCGGTGGAAAGTTCCGGGAAAATTCCTGACAACAATGGGTTTCCAACTTTCAAAGGCAGGCGTTTCTGCCCTCTTGATCTACACCCGAACCATCCCCACAATTTATTTTCGTTTCGACATTTTCGCAAAGATTTGGCGACCATAAACATGGGTCTTAAGACATTTGATCGTGCTCGACCTTGAACACTGGCGTTGTCATTGTCAGATGCTATAACGTGACGTCATGCAAGATTCGGGCTTTCTGTCGAGGCTTGTGCCCTTTTGTTCAGCGTGAGTGTGTGCGTCCGATAGGGGTTATCGTGTGCGCTTGAGCCCTGTGCGTGTTGGCTTGGGTTGGGTAGGAAGACAACGGGAAACCATTGATAAAGGGGAGAGAATTAAGGAAAGCAACAATAACCTGCATCTGTGGTCGGACAAGAGCAAGAGAGTTGTGCAGCAGAGAGGTGATTGATTCAAAAGGAATTGTTGAATCTCACTGGGAAACTTGACAAGAATCACCACCAGGTGATTAAACAAGTATTATTTTTTTTAATACTTCTACTATATTACTCAGCAGTATGCATACCACTGCTGTAGTAACATTCCTTAAAATAACACAACGAATCCATCTCTCTCTAAAGAAAAGAGTTTACGATAAAAGAGATGATCAATGAATCCTCTAAGCGTCCGCGGGAAGCTATGTACTTGTATTTCCACGGTTTCCAGCTGACTACTTCGGACTGGAGACTGTGTTTCTAAATATGTAGAACTGTGGAGGACACCTGTCGGAATATATAACCAACCATTTGTGCACATACAAAGTATAGGAAGATATGATTCCTAGGTTAGCCCCGCAAGCCCAACATGTACTGATGAACATGCCATTTAATAAAAACACAAGAAAGTGTGCCTCTGTGTCTCGCGTGTCTAGTAAAAGTGGATCTCAATATGCATCGTTTCATGCGTCAGCACTTAGTAAATATCTACAACCCCCTAATGCGTTAAATTCGTCCNTAGTGGATCTCAATATGCATCGTTTCATACGTCTGCACTTAGTAAATATCCACAACACCCTAATGCGTTAAATTCGTCCTCCAAGAGAGTGCGAATTCCTGCCCGAGTTAGTAATTACCCTGTGTCCGACCTTACTATCGACACAGCCGCTGATGTACCATGTATATCAGCATCCTTTATCAAATCGCACCCAAAACTGCAACATCTACCTCTGAACCCTGTGCCGCCAGGTGCAATTCAGTTGAACAGTGCAGATGGGTCCGCATTAGAAATCCTAGGTTACATTCGTTTTAACCTTACACTGGGAGATATCACTTTACCAGTGGAGGCCCTGGTGTTACCAAACCTAGGTCCGGATAAAATGTTGCTCGACAATAGCATAATGAATGCCTTTGGCGCCGTACTAGGCTGGTGCGGCGAGCAACTTTCGTTTAACAATTCCACAAGGAAAATTCCGGCAAAACACCGACGAACGAATAGTCAAGCAGACCCAAATGATAGTGCTCCAGCACAAATATCTATAGTTGCGCTTGACCCATCAGTAGGAGCGGTGCCTGTATATCTCCCCAAGAGATACTGCATTCCTCCCCAACATGAAATGACAGTAGACGTAGTGGCTGAAATCGCGCCTGAGGCGACCACGCCTGCGTTGATAGAACCACGTATCGTCACAACCCAGGACATGGAATCGTCCGATAGTATACCCGCAGCGTTTCGTAGAATACTAGTTGCGAGGACCGTGTGCAATTGGTCAGCAACTGACAAGTCAGCAGCAGTACAAATTGCCAACCCGTCCAAACGACATGTATACCTCGAACGCGATACAATCGTAGGGTACATTTCACCTGTCAAATCAGTCGCCGAGAAAACAGTCAGCGCTGTGACTAGCGACCAAACTACGTTCAGACAAAAGCGAGATGAGCTTAAAGGAGCCATGAAAAAAGCGTTCACGAACACTACATTTACTCCGCAACAATGCTCGCAAGTTTTGGACTTATGTGCGAAATATCGTAATGTATTTTCTTTGTCTTCCAAAGAACTTGGAAAATGCACGATAGCCAAAGCAGATTTTCCCCTAGAACCAGGCACTAAACCAGTCGACCGTGCTCCCTATCGTACAAACCCTAGAGCGCAGGAAGTTATCGATAAGTGTGTGGATCAAATGGAAAAAGATGGGATTATTGAGCAGAGACCCAGTCCTTGGGGCTCCGCCGTTACCATAGTAGTGAAAGCTGATGGCACTCCCAGATTCTGCGTTGACTATCGCTCTACGATCAATAAAAATTTAATTCGAAAATCTTGGCCCATGCCAGATATCGAATCCCACATTGATACCGTTGGTGGTGCGAAATATATCACAGTTTGTGACATTCAAAACGCGTATCATCAAATGGAAATACCAGCAGAAGAGCAAGATAAGACGGCTTTTGTAACACACAAAGGGAAATGGGTCTTTAAACGCCTCCCCTTCGGAATTGCGAATGCTCCCTTCTTGTTTGCCCGTATGATGTCCCTAGCCTTTTCTCACTTTGGACCACGCAGTGGACTTCTAGTGTACATGGACGACATCATCTGCTGCAGTTCTACTTGGGAGAGCCATCTAACTTTATTAGAAAGCATGCTCCAGGCCCTCCAAGCTGCCGGTCTCACCCTGAAACCCACTAAAGTACAATTTGGACCAAGAGAAGTCAAATACTTGGGACACATACTGTCTGAGAAAGGGATTCGCATAGGTGAAGATCGCATTAAAGCCATTATTGACTTACCTACACCCAAAACCATTAAAGAACTTCGTTCGGCTTTGGGCATGGTCAATTTTGTACGTAAGTATATACCCGACCTTTCTACGGTAATCGCGCCGCTAGTCGAACTCACGCAGAAAGAGCATGTGAAATCAATCGCAAAACGATGGAATCAGGAACACGATAAGGCGTTTGCAGAGGTAAAACGTTTACTCAGCGAAGCCCCCGTACTATGTTTCCCTGACTTTACCAGATCTTTCGTGGTTCACGTTGATGCCAGTGAAGTTGGTGCAGGAGCATTCCTAGCCCAAAAGAATGGTGACGACCTGAATATTATTGCATACTTCAGCCAGCGATTTAACAAAGCTCAACGCCACTACTCCCCCACGATGAAAGAATGTTACGGAGTTGTTTTGAGTTTACAACACTGGAGACCCTACCTGTGGGGTAAACATTTTGAAGTCGTGACGGATCATGCGGCGTTAAGATATTTGTACACGATGCAAGACACGTCTAATATGCTGACTAGGTGGGCGATTGCTTTGCAGTCTTTTGACTTTACCGTGCGACACAAGCCGGGAAGGTTACACGTAGTCCCAGACACTCTCTCTCGGTTGTTTGCGTTTGATCACCAACAACAGTTGGAAACCCCGCAACTAGCACCGATTTGCAGAAATGTGCCGCAGGACCCTGCATTACAATCTAGTGTCCCACAACGTCCGTACCAAGTGTCTGCAGATCGCCTGGATAACCTGCAACCAGTCCAAAGCGATCGCGAATTATTCGCTGAGAAATCAGTCTATGTTAGCGCGACCAATGTCTTTGAGACGATTAATCACGACGTTTTGCGTGAAAAGCAAGCTCTCGAGTACGGCACATATATCGACTATCTTACGAAAGATGACGCCCGATTACCTGATAACGAGACAACAACTTCCATGTCGTACTACTTTGTGCGCGACGAGTTGCTGTATAAATCGTATCTACCAGGTTACCTCCGGAAACGCAGTACGTTCAGTGACCAATTAGTATTACCACAAGCTCTAACCGGGTTGGTGATGCATGCATATCATGACCACGTATTGTCCGGAGGCCACTTAGCGTCTAGACCAACTTATGAGAAGATCCGCCAAAAATATTGGTGGCCAACCATGAATCGAGACGTCCGTACTTGGTGTCAAGAATGTCAAGCCTGTCAACGTCGAAAAACGGCCCACAACCGAAACAAACTCCCAACGGGACATGTACCTGTACAAAGACCGTTTGAACGTATTTCGGTTGATTTAGTCGAATATAACGTAGAATCGGTTTCAACCGCCGGGGTACGATGCAAATATGTTCTCTCTACGATGGACCATCTAACCCGATTCACCGTGTTGACTCCGATTCCCAATAAATCAGCAGCCACTGTTGCGCAGGCCATTATCGATCGCATCATAGGCATATTTGGAGCGCCTGAAATGTTGCATTCTGACCAGGGTCCTGAATTTGAAAACAGTGTAATACAACAGTTACAGCGGATTCTGAATTACAAGAAAACCCGTACGACCCCATATCGGCCGCAAGGTAATTCTGTTTCAGAACGAGTACATGCAACTATGCACGCAATGCTTGCCATGCATAGCTCTATGAACCGCGACAACTGGGCATCACTGCTGCCTTTTATTCAACTGGCTTACAACACATCGTATAGCTCCACCATGCATGAAACACCATTCTTCCTCATGTTTGGTCGGAAGCCCCGACTACCAGTTGATATCATTCTCGGTATTCCTCATCAAGGAACAACAGCAAATACCGAAGAATTCTCTAAAGCCACACAGGAAAATTTACAGGTTGCTTTTGAGTTAGCGCGCCGCAATCTGTCGGAACGCACACAGAAACAAGCTGACAAGAACGCTAAATTGCGTCCTATACCTGTCTTTAAACGTGGTGACTTAGTACTGGTATACCGACCGTACCAAGATTCGGACGGCCCAAACCCAAAATTGCTGTTACCGTGGCGTGGACCTTACGTTGTTTGCTCCCAACTATCCCCAGTGGTATATAGAGTGCGACGTCAAAACGAAACTCGAGAAGTTTCAGTCCATATAGCCCATATTAAACGGTACTATGCTAGGAACACACCACCTGCGCCGGACTTCGACAAACTTTCCGAGTTTTTCTTAGGCCGCCAGATTCCGTTGCCCGAGCTAGACCATCCTGACGAAACTCAACCAAAAATTGAGTCCTACGTCGTCGACAAAGTGGTAAGCCATAAGAGTGGTCGGGGACCGAAAACCCCGTACAACTACAGGTACCGTTTGCGCCTTCGAGGGTATGGCCCTGAGTCCGACCTTGAATACCGAGCAGACGAAATTCCACAATGTCAGGAAATGATAGCTGCCTACCGAATCCGTTGTGGTTTGGACACCGGCCCCACTAATAAAAATTCATCTCGTACCCAAGTTACACAGGGCGACCCAGAATCACCCAGTGAAACCAGGAAACGACAGCGGGAACAAACCAAGAACTCTAAACAGCGTCTGTCTCGAACATCGGTTGTGCACAGTGACCCAGAGTCACCGCGTAAAACTAGAAAACGACGACGAACAATAAACACGAGTTCTAGTATAACCCCACCTCGCACTGCTCCCAAGCCGGGTGATGTTACATTGCCCTGCCGAACTAGCAAGCGAAAACGAATCAGGGCCCGGAAATTAAACGATTGAAACGCTTACTATCGTTCTAACAGCTACCATTTTTACCTTTTGTAAACTTGGGAAATTTTCTACTACCATTATCTTGTGTCCATCACTAACACAGGACCGGTAGCCACGGTGGTAGGTTGTGTTCATTGGAAACAACCTATTCTATCAGTGTTTGGGGAAACACTGGCGAGGAGGATAATTTTTTTTTGGCCACCGTTATCCCAAGATCTTATTTATGATGCCTAGGCGGACTTGCCAGAGGTTCACCTCATTACAAGTCTACCCCACATCATCCCCACACATGGCATGTCACGCGATCATGACCATGGGAAATTTTCTAGTACCCTAGCTGTAATCATGACAGCCCAGTACCCACCTTTTTCTAGACTATACTAGTATGGACCACATTCATAGACCGTCTGAAGACTCCCCGTGTTTTCTCAACACGCGTTGTACGATAATTAGATGTAGTCGATGGTGTTGCACAATGGATATAGGTTATTTCCGATACATGCGTCTCCATGAGCCACTCATGTCTCTGAACGCCAAAAGCACATCTTTAGCACAGATGGACTTGTGGCGCATAGAGGGGGGGGTGATGTGGAGGACACCTGTCGGAATATATAACCAACCATGTGCACATACTAAGTATAGGAAGATATGATTCCTCAGGGTAACTTGCCATCGGGAGAAGTGGCAAGTAAAGCACCGAGGAGATTTGTCTCTTCCGAAGTCCATGGCCGCTTGCCGAGGGAAGAGATGGGGGAGCCTCCGGCTCGCCCCTCTCGACCCTCTGGTCACTCCTCGTCACATCTCACGAAAGGAAATAGCCACCCTTGGCAGTGGGAGAATACTGCCAGAGCACCGGCCTCTGTCTCTGACAGGGACTAGTGTCCTCAGAACTTTCTAATATTTTTCGACGCGCGTTTTTGGCCGCTGCTCTTTTCTTTTTCCAAGGGGCAGGGACAGAAGGTGAGAGAGTGAGGTGAGAGGAGCGAGGAGAGCCCTCTCCTCATTAGATCGGAGTGACTACAGTACAGTACTGCTCTACGCTACAACCATCTCTTTACAAAATTTAAATCACACCGAACAGACAGACAGCTGTATATGCCCGCGGGTGCGCCATAGGTCCGTGGCCGATTCTGCATGTGGCCCGATCGGTGCAAGCCTCTGACAAACGTCATCCTAAGGCCTTGCAGGTCGGGACCATTCGTGACTAGTCTACTGCTATTGGAGCGACTCTCTCGCACCGTGGATTTGGAGCTCCGTCTGGGCTATCGAGTCAGCAGCAAGTGGTCTCTTGCTGTCATTACTAACAAGCGGGGTGCGTCCAATGCTGTGCTCTTGAGCTGTTGAGTCTATCGAAACCAAGCTAGAAGAACAGGTTGTTCGACAGCACGCATGCAACGAATGGGGTTCGGCGGTTTAGTCCATCTTATCTTCTCTTGAACGAAATAAGAACCAATCAACAGCGGCGTGCCCCGTGTAACCGTGCGTGAGGGCTACCGGGTGCACAGCAGAGCTCGTCGCGTACACGGCGGTATGGCTGCATCTGTTCGTGACATACGTGTGCACGCAACAACCAACCGCTGCCGTCGTAATGGACGGATTGCGGGACAACTATCTACTGCTGCTGTACACTGACCAGGGTTGGTTGACGGTGCTGCCTGCGCATTGCTCTCCCTAAAGATGATGATGCACCAAACCCAACGCAACGGACTGCTGTTCTGGCCAGCCCTTCCCCGCGCAAACTCACCCACAGGTTGTAGCTCCCGGTGTCAAGCACAACCTCGAACTCTTGCGGAGGCGTCCCGATGCCCACCACGCCGCTGTACTCCGTGTTTTCGCAGTCCATCACCTCCACCACTCCGGCTTGGAAATCCTGCGCAGCGTCCTCCTCGCCATCTGCAAGCCGTCTCCTTCTCCACAGCGAGCGGTCCTGCGCTATGGAGGCAGATGAAGGCGACCTTCGTCTGAGGGGCACGCCCAGAGGAGGCCGTCTTGTTGCTGCTGGCACTGCTGGTGCTGCGGCTGCTGTTGTTGCGCCGAACAAATCGATCAGCAGGAACAACGGAACGCTCAGGGCGGAGAGATGACATCGATCCATCATCCTCTCGTATTGGGATTCCGGAGAGAGGTGGTCACCGCCACAGAATCGAGACTGGGGGGCGAAACTCCTGAGGGTAACAACGACCAACTACCTTTTCCTCCCGCTACCCAATGTTCTTTCGCACTGCTGCTTGGTGGTGGTTGGTTGCTGCTGCTGCAATGCATGGGTGCACGTGGGCCGTGCCACGGCCTGAAGAATTTGCGTGCGTACAAAAAGGGAAGGAGTAGGGATGTTGTCACGGGGCCGCTCTCTTCTGACGACGCCAAGCGAAGCAGTGCAGAATGCCGAGCAGAGGTGCTGTCTTTCAGCATCGTAGACAACAGATACAAAGGCAGAAACACCATGGAAGAGGGCAAAGCACCAGGAGGGGAGGCGGGGGGGGTTGGGGGACAACAGTTGAACGAACAGCAGATAATCGGGACATATCGTGGGATGCTTGGCGACGTAAATCAGATGCGGCGCAAGATCTCCGAACTGGAGCAGGAGGTCTCCGAACACCAGTAAGTCGTTCTCGAGGTCATCACCAGTCACCGTTCCGGCGTGCTGCCTACAGCACGTGTGTGAGACAAAGCCGCGCGTCAACAACCGTGCCGCTCTAGGCGCTCGCATGAAGCCTTCTTCTCTTGATGCGCTTGCAGTGAGCACGGCAATCGTATCACGATCACATAGCATTGTCTGTGCAGCAAGCACTCTTCAGCAACAGCTCCACTATTTACTGCTTTGAGAGTTGCAGTTAGTCTTGTCAGTGGGCACGACTCAAACCAGTGGGTCTGTGGTATCGGTTGCCCAAAAGCCTTGAACACCCCCACTTCGTGTGGTTTTGCTCCGTGTCTTTAACTTTCACCAACTACAAACCGACCCGCTATGAATGTTCCTTGCTTGCGTGCCATGCGTTCGCTGCATCATATTCCGACTTGAAGCTGTAATTTGTTCCCGGCTTTTTTAAAATGGCCCTTGCCACCCTCCGACAGACAGGCCCGATCACCCCTCTCGACACTCGACACCCGATTTGCATACTGCTACTCTCGGAACCCATGCTATGTTGTATTTACTGCTGTGGTAGACTTGCTGAGTTCGAATCGACTCTATAGTCATGGTATGGGCGGCAAATTGAGACCCATCATTGCCCGGGCCAAATGCGCGCGTAAAGGTTCGCGTGGACGAACAGCTCTCTCCGCCCTGAGACAAAGGCGAGGATCACAGCCACATAAATGTAGCACCTTGAGTGCTTTCGCGAGTTGATCGTAAAAGCTGTAATCTACAGATTATTTAAGAGAAAGTACCCATTTAAGAGAGTCAAACTGGCTTGTCACGACCTCGAGAAATACATACATTTCACAGCACTACGGCTCAAGAGAAAAACCGTTACCACGCACAAAAAAGTCGGCGTTCTTGCGGAATTTCTGAAATGCAAAAAAAAGAGTGAACGACGCCTGCTGATTGGATGGTGCAGACAGTTCCATCCCTGGGTGCAAGTGCAAAGCTGCCTTCCCACTTGAGCCGTCTCTTGTCTATAATCCCTATCAAATGTCTCCTCGAATCGAGGGGACATTTGATAGGGATTATATTACAGCAACTGGCGGGAGCGTGGTAAACGGGGCACGAAACGGAGGTTTTCAAGATAGTTGTCTATTAATAGAGGGACAGCGAGCTTCTAACCCAAGCCCTAGGTTGCCCGGTGCCTCCTATCAACGGTGGGCTAGGTACTTCTTCCGCGCATGCCCCTTGTAGCGCTTTCCACCCAAGGGTAGACAGACGTGGCGCAACTTCGCTGTTGAACCCGCGGCGTAATCGCCCCTCGATTCGACCTGTTCATTACCCTCATACTCCTCCACTCTACAAAGTATCCATACTCAACTAGAGTCGTCCCCGTGTACCCTGGCACCCCCCTGGTCAAGTAGTTCAAAGGAGGAGACAAACGTGCCATTCTTCGCGAGGTAAAGCAGGTGAAGAAGATGGGGACAAAAAGTGTCCCCAAAAGGCCATCTAGCCCTAAAGGGGTTAAGAGAGCAGTACTGGCTTGTCACGACCCTCTCTCAAACCGTAGACACCACTGTACGGGTAAGCGATGAACTTGATTCTTATTTTTCCAAAGAAGAATTAAGAATCAAGAAGGGTTAACGAAGTCAGTTCTACCGTCCCGCCGGCTGTTCGTCTGAATGAAGGATGGTGGTGGACACCCTGGAGCCCTTGGAGCGGACGCGGAGAGCCTACCGCCTGGTGGGAGGGGTGCTGGTGGAGCGCACGGTGGGGGAGGTGCTGCCCACGGTGAAGGCAAACCAGGAGGGCATCAAGCAGCTCCTGCAGCAGCTGGCCACTACCCGGGCCAACAAGGAGAAGGAGGCGGCAGAATGGAAGGTGCGCGTGTGCGCATCCAGAGGTCGTTTGGTGGCTGACTTGTGGACGTTGTTGTTGAACGAACGCCAAACTCACGAGATGATGACAACGGAGAGACCAAGCGAACCACTAGTGCTATGCTACAGTACTCTGCTGGACTGTTTTTGTGGCTCTGAGAGCAACGAACAAGGGCGTGGTAGCCCAAGTGAACGCTGGCGTACGTCTTGATGATTTTCGTTCCCAAAAGAGGAAGCCGGCCGCATGACGGGGAGTTATGAGTCGGTCGGTCTTCCTCACATCCGCGTGTGGTGCTTCACGCGTACAGTTAAGGCGTTTCCGTGTCTCCTGTCATCGCGTGGTCAACCTTGGCGTCCTTCCCTCATAACCCTTGCCGCCCTTCCTCTAAATCCTTCCACGCCCTCACCACCTACAGATGAAGTACAAGATACGGTCTCAACAGGAAGCTCAGGCGATGTCACAGGCACAGGGGGTCCCGACACCACAAGCATTGCAAGCATGACTCTTGATAGCTAAGCCTACCCCCTTGGGGTAGATCTTCATTTAGGGAGTTAGGAGCATCGTTTTCCGTTGTTGAGTGTTGGCGTTCGCGTTGGGGATGGCTTGTGCCATGGAACTTTTTTTTTTGCCACCCAAGAGAAGCGCGTGTCGGTGTGTGAGGATTGAACTCTATCATTCGTCTTGACGCCGAACTTTGGTCTTTGTGTTCTCGGACTCATGGTGCTCATTTATTATTATGGTTTCCCTGCTTGCTGTGCCCCTGTCAACCATGGGGAAAACCGTGGGAGGCAAGAAGCTAAAGTTCGGGAAATTTGATGTGATACCGAGGCCGGAAATCGTTAGAGGCTGGTATAGTTCGCGAAGTGGTTTCAGTAGTCAGGGACGCTGCCACCGCTGGCTGCACATGGCAGTGTACTACGAAATATGATGACATGGTTGACACGAAATTCAATTTATTGGAGCGTTTTTTTCGTCGCTCCTGGTCTCGGGGCGAACGGAACCAACTTGTGAACATCGCGGAGCGTTATGTGGCGCAGAACGATGTTGCTACCGACTTGGCAGGTACTTGAGCGTTTCTCTCCGTTTTGACGATCACCCGTTACGGAATGTGCTCGTCCTGGTTATGGTAGTCAAGGAAACTTTGGCAAATATCCTGGACACGCAAGGTTGCAAGGGCACAGGAGGACGCACAAACCCCGCCCCCTGCCTTCCCCATAATCATTGGGCTTGTACTCGTCTTTCGGTCGGGTCGCTTGGAGAACCAAAATTCTTGTACCCATCCTGTTCTATCCTAGTCTCCCAAACCAACCGTTTCCGATGCCAGTTGTGACCACGGAAGGGTTCTGCGCGAGTTGGACCGGTCCGGCTGTTAGAGGTACTATGTAGAGCGTAGACATCGGAACGGTTTTCAATGTGGAAGGAAGACAACAACCAACAATAACAATCTCGGGACCAATTTACTGTCTCAAAGCGACTGAGACAACGCTTGGGGTATGCATACATCATCATTCAGCTCCGGTGCCCGCTGGTTAATGAACTAGCAGCCCACATAGCAGCAGGGGGTCCAGCCCCCCCGTCTTTTGTGACCCCGGTTGGGTCGTCTAGCTAGTAGAAGTGGGGGATAGGGGCCAGAGGGGCAGACGACAGAGTCCAATGATGGGAGGAAAAAAAAAAAAAAGCAGCTACGCCGGTTTTACAAAAACAGCACACCCACGCGAACACATGTTCAGTGCCGCAGAGTTAGCGCCCCTGTGCTCGCGACAACGACACAACAATCACGGCCGCGCGAAACACTTTGCGTCATCAGCCCCTACTCCCACGCGCAAACGTCTCCCCGTACGTCCTTAGAAGGGTGAACGACCTACTGTCCCACCTTTACGCTCACTAGCACCGGTTGTACTCCACGATATCGCTTTTCAACGCCTAGTTTTCTTGCGGAACGAACACTGCTGTAACAAACATTGACACATTCAGAATCCACACCTCTGCCATGGGCGATAAGAACGGAGACGCATGTGTTTCCAAGCTTCCATAGAAAGCTTTCTTTCTTCGCGTGAGAGGTGGCCACCACGTACTTTCACGTTCGCCATCATCGGTTGCAGGCTTCAAATCCCGCAAAAAAGTACCATATAGTTCTTTTTCCGAAACAACCACTAAATCAAACATGTGATAATCTCTTTCCGTTCTGAAAAGCATCCACGATCAACAAGAGGACAACATGTGCTTATTTGCTTCCAAAAATAGTTTTCTTCTCACAACAGAGGCGCCGACGACGACTAATATCAACACCATCAAACCTAACCCTGTTGTACCAAGCTTGCTGACAACCGACCAGGACTCAACCGACCGCGGCCGCTGCATCGGGTTTTCTCAACCTCTCCCCCAAACGTGGAGGCAAGCAGCATTCAGAAGGCGATCGGGTCTGGCATCACAGCTAAGCTTCCTGAAACCACCGGCCCCCAAGACTTGACAAGACGCTGCCAAGACCAACAAAGGGGCGAACAAGAGAAAAGCATGCCCGTCTCGCGCTGGCTCATCGAGCCTTCGATGCAACAACAACACAACACAGACTTGTGCCATTCACTGCATTTGGTCCCTTTCTCGGCACGTTCTCCTTCGCCTTGTGGTCGAAATTCGACACTCTTGTGGAAGGTACCACTTGAACGAAACGTGCCACGTAAAATGTACCGCAACGACCATGCACACGTTTTCCGGCGTTGTCTGACGAGGTCACAGAAAATGTAGCGCTTAATTCCTCCGCGAACAAGTCCCTCACCAGCCAGCACAAAAAAAAAATGCCGGGGACATCATCGGTCGCGCACTGGTCACTAGGGTCGAGCTAGATCATGCCGCGCACATCCCACAGCAGCTCTTCCGCGTCTACCGCACGCACCCCCCCGCCGAGCGTCTTGTGGTAGATCTTGCTCATCCGTTCCCAGTTGTATGACCTGCGGCAAACAAACGATAGATGAGCCACGTGGGGGGCGCCGTTTAGTTCCAAGCGAGTGAGAGAAGGGGCGGGGGCGGGGGACGCAACAAGAGATACGGGGAGGGGGGAGGGAGGGTGGATATTGTGGCGTGGTGAGTGGCTACTGCCATTGTTTTAATGCAACAATGAACCGAATTGCGGGAAACATACGGGAAATGTCACAAGGCCCGAGAGGGCAACAAGAACGCCTTCGACGCCAAGCCTTTTTCGTTCACCTACAACCTGTGTCTGTTTCTCTTTACCACTGAGGAGTTCAAGCAACGGGGCGAAGAAGGCGATTGTCTGCTCGTCTTCCGTTCAACTCGCAACCGATCCTGCTGGGAAGACAACGTAAAACCAGACCCCTGCAACCCCCGACATATCGCTCGATTCCTTAACAGGGATGCGAACCAAATCAACGGTGTGACCACTTTCACACAGCGTGACTTCGCAATAGTACACCCCCCCCTTCCTTCCATGGGCGTGGTAGCAAACGCTACATCTGGTGGGTGGCTCACTCTCGGCGTTCCGGGGGAAGGTCTGACACTTGCGATTCGCGAAAGCCGCGCTCCACGAACCACTGCATCGTCACCGTAGACAGAACGAACAAGTGCTGCACGGAGGAGGCTAGGGCCACGCGCTCCAGGTAACTCAGCATCGCCTCGCCCCATCCCCGCTGCGATTCGAGATGTAACGTCGACACGTGAACAACTGGGTACTTCGCGGACGCGTGATCAACATAAATCGCTTTCTAGAGGTTGTTTTAAGTCGAAAATAAAGCCAGCGGGAGGCGGGGGGCCACAACAGCAACATGAATTGGGCTCTCTTCTCGTATCGTACGCGCTTCCTTCTGTGACATAACGCCCGTTGAAGCACACGTCCCAACCAAGGAATATACTTCTACTCGAGGCATCTGCAACGGAAAAATGTTGCTACAACCTTGTACCGCCATGTGCCACTATTTCTGTTCCGTTTGTTCGATTGTTGGTGGGCAACATCAACACGTCGGCAATCTAACAACACATCGATCGGAAAAGCCAAGGGCATACAGGAAGGAGCTCAAGACAAGACAAGACATACAAAACACGAAAGGCCTCAGTATTCTTTCTCGGTGTTTGTGTTTGCTGTACCAGTTAAAGACAAAACTGCCTACACCAGCACACCAGTTCCACGTCAACATATCACCGTCACCGTCAGATGGACTCTGCTAGCTGTGGTTCTGATCTCTCTCTCTCTCTCTCTCTCTCTCTCTCTCTCTCTCTCTCTCTCTCTCTCTCTCTCTCTCTA
>CACKRE030002766.1:46433-63924 GCA_902602495.3 Ectocarpus sp. CCAP 1310/34 | reverse complement strand
TCTCTCTCTCTCTCTCTCTCTCTCTCTCTCTCTCGCTCTCTCTCTCTCTACATGTGTTTCTTTCTCTAGAACAGGTTACCTCTCACCTTCCGGTAGTCGCGGTGAATGGCGAGACAGCCCACCTCGGCGTGATCCTGCCCGTACCGCTTGAAAAACGCAACTCCAAGGACAGTTTCATCCCTTCGTGCGCGCGCATCCAACACGGCCGCCGCACGAAATCGCAGCGGCAAAAAAAGGTGGGCAACAGCAGCGAAAATAATAAGACGAAGGAACCGGGTGGAGAGACATGGCCGGGCAAGGTAAGAAGTGCGCCTCGCGGTAGTCGTTAAAGCGTACCTGACATCGCCACCGGTAAGAAAGTAATACAACAATCTGACACAGCCAGAACAAAGTGCACGCGAAGGTAGATTATAGTCACCTGCGCCTTTTGTTTGTTCTTATCTATCCGCTTACCTGGTGATGACGAAGAATTCATTGATGTCGGCCTCTAGTTGCTCTGGCGTCCTCGGCACCAGAATCCTGTTGTTGCAAAAATCCCATGTTACATGAGTAGTGTAAAGGGAGACGAGAGGCGCAGAACACCGTGCCTTCGTGTCAAGCGGGAGACTCCAACGTTAAGGCGATCAGAAGGTCTCATTGCTCAAGTATCACTTGTCTACTCGCAAACAAAAGACGGGCGGATAATATAAAGCACACACGGAATGGGAGCAGCACACCGAGGTCGGGGCCAGAGAAGAGGTGCCACTAGGTGAGGAAGCCCTCTCGTGTCACCTGTGACCCCGTGCTTTTGTCAATGGCAGCAGCATCTAGCAAGCGTCCTAGTCTACGGACAGCTAATGTCCTGTCGCAACACGCAGGCAAGGCAAATGGCGGTCGCGATCCAACCTGGGCTATACCCCCCCAAAAAAAAACACACATACACACACACACACACACAGGCGGAGGGTCAGCGGCAGGGGGCCAAGGGACGTGAAGAAGCCGGTTGAAGCGCAACGTACCCTTTTTTCTCCAACGGAACGATTATCTCCCTTATTCCTGGAATGTCCATAGGATTGGCGGGCCGGATGCCGTCGTAGCTGCTCCAGATAGGCGACACATAAAGGAGCAATAAGCGCCGTCCGCAAATGGTCGCAACCACCACGCGAACCGCGGATTGACACCGAGTCGGGGAGTTTTTTGGGGGTGCCAAGGAGGAACGGAGAGAGCGGGGGAGGGGCGGCGGCGGAGGCGGCGGAGGCAATGGCCGGTTTGAGTGAGGAAGGGGTGCAGGCTTAAAGTGAAAAACACGCCTGTCGTGGCGTTCGTTGATATGATGTACCAAGACGAGATGCTCCTGTACCAAGACGAGATACGTATGATACGACACACATTGAATTGCATCAAAGCAGACCGAGCGAGATTGCGTCTGCCATCACGACCCCCGCAGGGCAAGACTGTGCACGATCCTAACTGGCTGGAGGGCATGAGATGACGATCATCCCCCACTCGGTGGTCATCAGATTCCGAGAGCATGCTGTCGCGAGCAAGAAAATACTCACATGTCTCTCGAGATAAGGAGGCCGGCGCCATCCCTGGTGTACAGCTCCTGCAGAAGCGCCCCCGATGTGGGGGGAACAACGTGCGCTCTCGACACGCCCTGGAGAATGAAACCAATCACACCGGGTGATATCAGTTCGAGTTGGCAGGAGTAAGGGACAGGGCGTTAAAACGGAGGGGGGGGGGGGGGGGNNGGGGGGGGGGGGGGGAGAGGGGCAACGTGGATGTTTCTGCACACGAAAAAGCAAGGGGAGTGTGCACAGTATCAGACGCGCTTTGCGAGGGTGCGAAGTTCATTACGGGGTACAACGCAGCACCCAACATCTTCGAGATAACACGCCGTCCTGATCGTCTGATGCAAACGTTGCCTACCCCAGCATGATGCTAGTCTTCGCTTGATCTAACACAAGAGGATAGATCCAAGACGCAATAGAGAAACTTGAAATCTGCAAAAGTCAAAGCACCATAAAACCATGCCTGGGTCAGCGCCATAAAGAAACCTGCAAAAGTCAAAGCACCATAAAACCATACCTGGGTCAGCGCCATAACGGCCCTCTCAGTGAGTCTCATCAACCGCTGCTCCACTCCGTGCACATCTCTAGCACCGCCCCGCCCCACCGCCGCCTCTTTATCCGCAGAAACTCCGTCGGCCATCTCCACTTCCGCCGGCGGCAAGTCCTTGTCAAGATCGACGGCGGCCACAGCGCCGGCGCCGCTGCCGGCAGCAACAGCTTTCCCATTATTGCTCTTTTTTTTTTCGTAGCGGGAGAGCAACGACCTCGCTTCACTCAGGCGCATGCTCTTGATGATCTCGCCTGCGTGGGCGTTGTTCGTTGGTCGGTTGATGGTACATGTGGTCGATTGATGGAAAAAATCGGTACGTCGCGAAGAGTTGCGGCGGAACGGAGAGGCCTGAGGGCCAACAACAACGGCGGAAACGTCTTGTGAACGAAAACACGCTGCACGACGCATCAGAAACAAAGAATGAACGTGGACATTGTTGCCTTCGAAAACGTCAAATGCTTTCTTCCACACCAAGGCCTGCAAGACTCCTTGGTAGCCAAGGGCGACCGCAGCCCCTCCCACATGTAAAGGAGCCAACCACCCTTGCGAGAATAAATCATGTCGAGGGCGAGGTAGTTCAGTCCCGTGCCACTTTTTACCCGAACCTAGGGTAGATTGCTGCAGACGGACCTGTCGTCGCGTCTTCGAGGTAGCCATCGGCGATGTAGATGAGCTTGCTCGCGCCGACTGAGGCCGCGCACTTGGCAGCAAGGTCGACGGTGTTGACGTTGAACACCTAAGGTTGACGACAAGCACGACAGGCACAGCCCCCAGTGGTGGCGGAAAGCACCGTGGTCAGCAGGGCGGGGTGTACTCATAGTCGTGCATGCCGTATTCGTTAGACCATTGACCTCGCATCCCTACAAAGCCGGGACGGAGCACGCCGGGTTCTCACCGGACCAGGCTCTCACATCACCAAGCGCGGAGCGCCGTGAGGTGTTCGGCGAGTCGCATGAAGGGTGCGCTGCATCGTGCTGAGGGTGTTCGGCATCTTGTGCTTACTAACTTGCGTACGGATGACAGCTGCGTATGACTTAATTTATTTTTTGGTGCTTGTACTTCCAGAGACAGTTATAAGCACTTTGTAACTGGCTCGAGTNGCGCCGTGAGGTGTTCGGCGAGTCGCATGAAGGGTGCGCTGCATCGTGCTGAGGGTGTTCGGCATCTTGTGCTTACTAACTTGCGTACGGATGACAGCTGCGTATGACTTAATTTATTTTTTGGTGCTTGTACTTCCAGAGACAGTTATAAGCACTTTGTAACTGGCTCGAGTATGCTTGACCAATTTAACACAACGTGGTGCGATCATCCCCCTTGCGCGGAGTGAGGGTTCTCGACCCCGCGCAACATGATCTACTCGACCACCCTTACGGTTCCCGCCAAAAAAAAACAGAGGAAACAAAAAAAACGGTAACCTGGTTTCCGAGTTCACGAAGTGAGTTGGTTTGTTTTACAACGTCGTTGCCAAGCGAAGAAAACCCAACCCCGATGGCAAACACCGAGGGGGGGACGTGGTTAGCAGGGAGGCGCAAAAAAAACTTATGTTTCGTCGGGGCAAAGAACAGGCGATACTGTACAGATACTAATATTCCATTGATTTGCATTTAGATATGCGATGGATTTATCAGACAAAACCGTCTACAACAACGCTCCTGTTGGTCGTTCTGGGCACATGGTCGTGCTGGGCACAAATAGCACAAAAGACACGTGTGCTTGCGGTACACAAACACCAGCACTTTGCTGGCTGCAAGAGCACCGTTCGTCAAAGGGCTCGCAAGCCGCTTCGCAGGCTTCTCTTGCTTCTCACCTCCCCACTCCCGCTGTAGCCTATGCACGACAAGTGAACCACCCCCCCTTCGTTCAGCTGGGCCCTGATCCTGTCAGCTTCCACCTTGCGCACCTCCCCGGTGCATCCATAATCCACCCCATCCCTTACCCCCACTGGCTGTGCCGAGAAGAAGTTACCCCCCGCCACGTGAAAGTCGCCCGCGGTGCCTCCTCGTGCCCCCCGGCTGAGAGCGCTCTCCACCTCGATGCGGACAAAGCCGGCGGCGGCTTTGATAACCTGCTCCTCAACACAACCAGAGAGGCCCGACACGCGACGATAATGATGGTTTTCTCAGCATAATGAAAAGCCCGAGAAGTACTGGAGATGGTGGCCATCAGGCACACATGTCGAATAAAACTCAGGTTGTTTACCGTCAAGTCGACAAGGACGGCGAAAACCGTACCGTGTGGTTCGTCGCACCTTCAAGGCCTCCTTGCTTGTGACCCGTAGGTTATCTCTGAACTCCTCCTTGATGCCGGCTTGCTGCAGCAGCGTGGACATCTGCGGTCGTGCCCCTGTGACGATGACGAGCCTCGCCTTCGAGTATCATCCCCCCGTTTTTGGAATGGTCGCGGTGCAACGTCGCGTCGTGCCGCAAGAGGTGGAGCGATTGTCAGAGGTCAACTCCATAGCAGTTGGGTACGCAGACGGAACAGAGGGAGATGGACGAGTGATGCGGGCGCAGTTTGGATGGTGGGGGCACCTTTCATTCTGTAAGAGTCTTTGTGCACGATTCGAGTGAAAAGGTCCGGGTCTGTTGGATCTCGCCGAAGGCACGGACGGTCACACTCTGGCGACTTCGTTTGGAGCAGTCGCAACACCTGTCGCTGCAGGCTTATGTACATAATATTCATTCCACCCGCAAGCGTGACTACCGTGTCTACCGACCTCCGCCTGAAACCAGGCAGCGTCTCAACTGGAATTTGGCACTCGTTTTCGCACCCCAAGCCGGGTTCACCCGTTTTCAACGCCAAAACTAAAACGCTGCCTCAATACTCGCCATGCAGGGACACGACGTGCCAACACACCTCTGTATCGCTCTGTCATCAGCGCCCCGACAACGGGGTTGATCTTACTTTTGTAGTACTCACGTTTGAGGACATGCGGGAGAACACGACAGCCACAAGGAACAAAGCAAGCAAGAGCACGCAACGCCCTTAGCGGTACAAAAGGCTTCCCCTCTCACCCCCAACAGCCTCAGCAGCCCCAAATCGTCCATGATGCTCGTAAAGTTGGGATCCTCGACCACCTCACCGCCCATGTGGATCACCATTATTGCCCCGAGGTGAGCCCGAATGTACGGCGCGCAGCCCCGAAATAGGTCGACGAAGCTACCGGAGGTTTCCTCATCGCCCTCCCCAGAGAGAGACCGCACTCGCAACGCGTCCATGTTGACTCGCGTGATGTCTCCGACCACCGGCAGCACGGGCGGCTTCACCTCGTCGCTGCTGCTGCTGCTGCTGCTGCTGCTGCTGCTGCTGCTGCTGCTGCTGGTTGATCCTGTCGCTCGTGTGGTGTTATCCGCAATGGTGCTTCTTGCGCTTGCAGCAGCAACGCCCTGCCTCTGCTCTTTGCCGGCGACCCACAACCTCGTTCCTACTCCCCGGGATGACCATGGACGCTTGGTACTGTTGCTGCTGCCACTACGCTCGTGCTGGACGCCGTAAACGGCCTCAAGGCTCCACCTGACCTTTCTGCTCGCCTGGCGGTTGTCGCAAGGGCAGGCGCTGGTGGTGCTGCCTCTGGTGCAGGTACTTGAACGACGTGGCCACATTCCCGGAACTTCTGCAACGAAGGATCTCGCCACCTGAGCAAGGAAAAAGGCCGTCGCCAGCTGCAACAGCATCCGTACCTCGCCGAAGTAGCCGGGGACGACGACGCTGCTGCTGCCGCCGTGGGCGCCACGGCCGCGCCTGTTTTGTTTCATGATCACAGCTGCTTTTCAAATTGAAACTTTTCACCTTCTCAATTGCTACAGCAGGATTGCAGAAGGCTCTGTTCTCATGTCGCAGCTTTATCCGCGCACAAGTCGTTCATTCAGGGTGATCTACGCTTCAAGAGAAGAAGATCACGAGAGAGACACACACGCCACCCGGCACAGCCCTGCGCAGTGCTCACGGCACCAAGCAAGTGACTAGACTGTAAAAACAAAAAAAAATGGGGCTCCGCGAAATCAAAGCGCGGCACGCGCAGCTACACGGCGCGCGCGCTGTGAGGGGCGCCGATCCACACCGCACGCACCCTTATAAAGCAGGGTGTCGCGAACAAAAAGCATGCCTCAAAGGACTTCGACAACGAACCCGTCATCACTGGAGGTGCTGGTGGAGGGCGGCGCCTCCAAGACGGAGAATGAAGAAGTAATCCCCCAGGCAAGTGATTCCACCGCCCATTTGAAGCGATGTCGTTCTCCCCTGTCGCGAACTAACGTTGTTGATTTCCCGTTGGCCATGCGCAAGTGTAGGTTGACCCGAGGTGTCAGCATGAATCGTTAGCACTAGACATCCCTCTCCGTTTGTACGCACAAGAACTCGAGCATTCGTACGTATCACTCCTCCCAGTACGTATCTTCTCTAAATCATTTACGTTTAGTTTACAACAGCAGTGTGGTGGGCCAGTCTACTGCTGTATCGTTGGAAACTCAAACTTGTCATGAGGTGTGCTTCCAGCACGTTCCATTGCCAATTATCAAGAACGATAGACTAGGTTGACATACCTCGTTCATGTTTTTAATCAACGCCAGCGGAAGAAAGGACCGCTGTTTCGCACCAGCGTTCCAGAGCACCAAGTTGTTTTTGCTACTTGAGACAACACCCCCCACACACACCACGTTGATAACCTGTTTAGTATGTAATTGTCACCTCCGGATGTGTTTTTGATGTGGGTGGTATTTTTTTGCAGCCCTTATTGCTTGATGCAAGTCTAGAATTGTGTTGTGGGGTCATGTTGACCCTTCAAATCATCACCACTAGGTGTGGTGTTGTGTTGAGGGCAGTGTTGTAATACTTATGTGGGTGTGTTGTCTTGTGTCATACTTCGTACATACGATTTCGACAACCACAAGCGGCGAAACTGTCGCGCAATGACTACCATGGTGCAATGAAGATTTAGCAACACACCTGCCGGAAATAGAACCATTGTGTACATATATTGACAAATCTGATCACCTGTCCACGCTGTCGTCGCTCGAAGCCGCCACCGGAGAGCGCTCCGATCCGGAGCGTTGAGCAAGAAAATGGACAACAATCGCCGCTCTTCTGTGGTGCTGTCTCAGCTGTCTACTACGAGGAGACCGAGTGTACTCTGGATATCGTTGGCTGCACAGGCCTTGACTTCCCCACTGTCCCGCGAGCTTGAAGATTTAGGAACAACACTGCTGTGGTTGCTGCGCCTACTTGAATAGTATGAACTATTTCGACCTGCACATAACATACACGCGGCACCTGTTTGCTCGAAAACGAATGCATGGCACCGCCAGGCCCACGCGTATCATTCATGTCGTCGATGGCAACAAAGATACTAACGTTGAACATGAAAATTCAGGTAGGGCAAAGGTGGAAGGTAGCGTGGCGCGACGGTACGGTGCACCTCGCCGAGATCGTCGAGATCAGGAAGGCGGAGGGAAGCTCGGACGCCGCCACGGCCTCCGCCGCTGCCAAGGCTGGATCTACGGATAAAGATAAGGCAGCTCCAAAGGCCGCGGCGGCTGGAGGTGAGCCCAGCGGGTCTAGCAGTGCAGGAGGTGGAGGGGCTGTTTACGTGCACTATGTGGACTTCGACCGGAGATTGGACGAGTGGGTCGGGATGGAGCGCGTCGACCTGGCGGCGGGGCAGCAGAGAGCGGTGGCGCACCATAACGGGGACAAGCGACGGGTGACGACAAGGATGAAACGTGAGCAAGCTTTGCTTGTCTTGTCAGAACCCAGGACGGTGATGTGCTGTCGATTGCAGTATGACGGATGGGCAAGGCCCGGAAGGCGAGGGGAAGGGGTCTTTGTCGGGGGCGTGTTCTCTTCCACTGCTGGTTTTATCTCGCCAAGAACATCAAACATAAAATCATCGAGTGCGGTAGGTTCGTTTTTTGCGCCTTGGGCTATCAGGTTTGAAGCGAAGGGTCCGTTTGTTTTCCGGTGTTCACGCCAGCGGATTTTGCTTTCAGACCTATTAGCTCACTAAGATTGTTGTGCACGGGGTGCCTCAGTTGATCGATTGACCCGCCGTCCTCGCATGATGCGACAACGTGACGTCGTTTCCTTTGCATTGCCAAGAGCCGTACGCGTAGTTTACAGCCTGCAACTTAATCCTACTTGGTCTGATGCAGTTGATCACGATGAGCTGCATGTAGACTTCACGGCCAGTTGTCATCTCCAATCTATTGTTTTCGTTGTACTTGTTTTACCGATGCCCGGTTTTCGGCACCTCTTGCGTGTAGGAACTGGTGTTTTTGTGCCATACTGTACACTTGATGGGTTCATTGATGGTCAAGGCGTGGACGTTACCTCTCAGTTGGCATGGAGCGTGTGCGTAGGCTATCTTTTAGCGGGCAAAGTCCTCCTTCCTTTGTGCCTCGTCTTACGGTCGAAGCTAGGCCTGCATTCGAGCGTCACGTAGAGTTAATGCGTGGATGGATCGAAAAGCAAATGGGTGGTGCTTCCGCGGGAATGAGCTTGTTCCACGCCCTATTTCTTGTTCTTCGCCCGCTCAGGGGAGCGACTCTTTTTCTGCCCGCGTTTGCATTCCCGCTATTAAGATGTTGCTTGCCGCTCTAATAGTATCGCGAATAGATTGTTCTTACCTGGAACAATCAGCGAATCAGCGGGCAACGTCGTCAGGAATGTTGTTGTTGAATCATCGCAACGCTTCGATGTTGTTGCTTGACGTGAAATTACAAATCACGCCGCGCTCTTTTGCTACCGTCGTTTTTTTTTTTTTTGCAGGAAAGTACGATGAAATGGGCTCAAAAAGCGGGCACGGGGGGGGCGGCGACAGAGAGGGGTTGGACGCCAACATCGCCATGTTGGAGAAGGAGCACGAAGAGATTACCAAGGTGGGCAAGTCACAATGTACGGCGCAAGAAAAGTATGTGGCGTGTCGCACCCCCACCTGGCAGATACCGTATATGACACAAGATAACACACCACCTTGACCAATTTTCGAAGCTCGATTTCTCAACTGCAGGAACAGTCACAGCGCCGAAAACGGGGGCGTTGAAACCGTCTCGTCAAGAGCTTTTCGATAATGTATCGTTTCGTTTATACATCCTCTCCGTCGTGGAGTGATCGAGCTTTGAAAATCGGTCCAGGGGGTGTGTTATCTTGTGTAATATACGGTACTTCGCTGGCTTCGAAACCGCGCTGCCGAGCATGTCCATCCCTCGTTGTTCGTTTTTCTCTAGTTGAGAGCTTTTCCGCGGGTTGGACGCAATTATCCCGCTTTCATCCTCATTTTATGGGGCCTACCTTTTCGTGAAATTGGCATGCCTTGCTCATTGAGCTTTCTTTCTTCGTGTTGCTTCATTTGTGTTCGCTGACTGCTATTGCGTTTGTCATTTGTTTTCCTCCTTGCCCCTGGCAGGTGAAGAACGTGCAGAGCGTGCTTTTGGGCAAGTTCGAGGTTGAGACGTGGTACTTCAGCCCCTACCCCGACGATTACAGCAAGCTGGACAAGGTGCGTCCGGTCGACATAAAGATTGATGATAGAAGATTCCTCTCGATCGAAAAAATGCGACCTCATTTCGAGGCGCACGGAGGCTTGTTGGTTGTGGCTCAGTGACGAATCCAATACCGACAGAAGTGGATGTATTCCCCCCCAAAAAAACTCCAAGGGTCAGGTCATGGGTTCGAGTCCCGACAGAGTGAGTTTTCTCGCTAATAAAGTCCTGGTCTCCGTTGGAAGCGACGCGCTGCAAAGCTCGTTGTTAGTAAACTCGATCGACTTCATAAGTCGCGAGGGAAGGAATTGCTTTACCCTTCTCGCGATAAAAATATCTCAGGCAGGAACCGCAGGAAGGGGTCCAACCCCCCCCTCCTATGTGACCCCGGGTGGGTCGTCTAGCTGGTAGAAGTGGAGGATAGGGGCCAGAGGGGCAGACGACAGAATCCAATGATGGGAGAAAAAAAAAATCTCTATCGCTTGTTGACTGCATTCTTTCCACGAATAAGATGGCGGGCTCCCCGACACAGCCTGCCTCCTCTAGTTTTTTTTCATATGCCGTCCTTGGTAGTAACGTCTCAGTACGTCTCGTCTTGTCTCGGTCCTGTCTTGACGCTGTAGCAACCACTTGTGCCTGTGTCGCGTGCCTTCAGCCTGTCCCCTGTCCCCTGTCCCTTGCCATTTGCTCTCTCTTCTGGGAACTTGTTTCCGTTCGGCTACAATGTACGTGCTGCAGCTTTTCGTGTGCGAGTTCTGCCTCAAGTACATGAGAAAGGAGTCGACGCTCACCCGGCACCGGCAAAAGTGTACCATGAGGTACTGTATACTACAAGGGGGAATACGGAAACCCGAACTCCAGTAGTATGCTGTGGCATGTGTTGTTGTTGTCGTCGTTGTTGTTGTCTTCGCATTAAAAACCGTTCTGATCTTTCTACCCAGTACCTTCATCTGTCCGTACTAGTCTAACTCTTCACGTTGTCGATTCCGGTGGTCACAGGTTCGTCCATTTTTTGGCTGCTACACATGCGTCCTACTTTAGGTCCCGATCAGATTCGGCAAAGTCTTGTTGCTCATGCTGAATTCATAGACAGACTCAATTAGTCCCAGTCTCCGGTAGGCGCAGTTACAAGATCGGGGTCAAGGAAGGCTTGATTGAACACATCCCCTTTGAGACCTGTATCGGGTGGATAAATCTCTGCCACAAAGTTCTGTAATTCCAGAAACACAGTACCGTATGAACTCTTGGGTTGGGGTCCGCTTGGAGGGGAAATGCCGCGAAGCACTGACGTTGGACGTGACGTAGGCGGTGTTTCAAACATGACACTTTCTTGGTGCTTGTTTGGGGGCCGTATGACCCTTGAGGTCCTACTACTCTTGTCCGTTTGATTTCTTTCGCAGCCCCCCCCATGAGTACACCCCCCCCCCTTGGTCCGGGGACGGCATATTTGGTGAGACCGCCGAAGGGACGGTCCACGTGTGTGAATTGATCCGTCCTTATTTCTTCTCCTTCCGACCTTTCCGGCAACGTGGTGGGATCACTCGTGTCCTGTTGTTGTTGTTGCCTTGCCCTCCCGCGGTGTTCCCCGACACGCAGGCACCCTCCCGGGGACGAGATCTACCGAGAGACCGCCGAGGGCGGCCAAGGGTGCGGCGTGTCGGTGTACGAGGTCGATGGCAAGACGAACAAGGTCTACTGCCAGAACCTGTGCCTGCTGTCGAAGCTGTTCTTGGACCACAAGACCCTTTACTACGACGTGGACCCTTTCCTGTTCTACGTGCTGTGCGAGGTGGACGACGCGGGCGCGCACATCGTGGGGTACTTCTCCAAGGAGAAGGTGCTGTAGTTTTGTAAAACCACTGCAGCTGCTGCTGCTGCTGCTGGCTCTTGAGGGCACCGGGGGAGGGGTAGGCTTGCATGGGTTGATCTATCTAAGCATACGCATTTTGGTTTCTGCTGGACCCACCTGTTGAGCGTTCATTGGCTCCACCGAAGTGCTACTAATATTTTCATTTCCGCCGTGAGCACGCGCCTGTGTTCTCCATGCAAATGGCGTTTTCCCGGTTGGTTTTGCTTCGCCATGATGTCGCGTGAGACAGCGCGGTCGGTGTGCTGCAAAATTGTGTGTGTACTCAAAATGCTGCTCAGATTGTAGCTGAACCCCGTGCACCACCCGAGTACCAGTATCCCAAAATTGTCGTCTTACCTGAGAAGAACCATGTCGACAGGAGACTATAATATTCTTCGTTCGAAGTAGTATGCGTATGCACAGCCTTTTCGAGGCGAAGCTGACGTTTTCCTGCGTGCATTCTCTCTGGCGTTGTCGCATTTGCCGAGTCGTTCTGCTGTCCCACTGGAGTTGTTTTGGATATTTTTCTTCGAGATCCTGGCTACAACGTTTGTCCGCTAACGCCGCGGTTTGCCGCTGACCGTCTTTTCCTTCTCCCTTCCTTCCCCTGTTGCCGGTCTTGCCGTCCCGCTGGCTTCCCAAGTCCTCTCCCGAGGAGTACAACCTGGCGTGCATCCTTACATTCCCCCCGTTCCAGCGCAAGGGCTACGGCAAGCTGCTCATCTCGCTCTCCTACGAGCTGAGCAAGCGGGAGCACATGGTGGGGTCTCCGGAGAAGCCGCTGTCGGACCTGGGCAAGCTCAGCTACCGCAGGTAAATGATGAAAGTGTGAACATGATTCGATGGCAATATCACAGCAGTGTTGAATCGTTGAGAGTGGCGTCCAACATTCCCGCCCCCTCCCCGGTTCATGTACTTCCTGCTGTACTGCTTCCTCGGTACATGGTTCTTCGCACGTGTTTTTTTTTTATTTCCTCTGACGTCGTTCCTGCTTTTTTTGTTTTCCGGTGCCGATCTCGACGACGCGCGGCGCACCCACGACCCTACACGATATCGTGGCAGCTACTGGACCTACGTGCTGATGAACATTCTGAGGGACTACAAGGGAGAGCTGTCGATCCGGCTGATCAGCAACATGACGGCCATCAAGACCGAGGACATCATCAGCACCCTGCAGTCCCTCAACCTAATCCGGTACTGGAAGGGCCAGCACGTGATCGCCGTGTCTCGCAGCACGATCGACGAATGCCTCAACAAGAGCTCCCGCTTCAAGCTTTGCCGGCCGGAGTGCCTGACTTGGCCCGTCGAGGTGGAAGACTGAGATCTCACCAGTCTATCGTAACTTCAAGCACGTTGTAGACATTACCAAGAAGAGCGGGGAGAAAACACAAATATTTGTTGCTGTGCGTTCGTTTGGGACCGTACGGAGTCTCGCCCTGCGATTGTTTGTACCGGTGTTGGTCGTCAATCCTCTGTTTTGCATCATTTTACGCGTATTGTTGCTTGCCGGACAGAAAAAGCGCTTGTTATGTGGGTTGTCGTAAGCTTCCACATTAATGTGGTACCGTTTGTGGTTTCCTCATGCGACATCGTCGACGGAGCTTTCGTGAATGCACTGATACAGTGTACAATCCATGCCTACCAAGAAAACGCACTTGCATGTACTCTGCGTCTTGTTCCCATTATACTGGTAATAGTTTAAGAGAGTATCATAGAACGCGGCACCACACATGGTGCGCAGAAACAGATTTCCGTCCTGTTTGTTACTTCGCTGATAATCTCTCGTATTGATAATTCGTTCTTCTGTTTTGTTGTTGTTGTGTACTGCTGTGGAGGGCATCTATTTTGCAATGATGTGTTGTTGCCTGCTCGATACGTTGTGTGTGCTATAATGTGCTGACCGCGACTCTCTCCGTTCGATATAGTCCGTTGCCCACCTTGTAGAAATGAGAAGAGAAGGGTTACCACTTGTATTTTGTGTTTTGCGAGAAGGATTTTTCATTTTGTATCCGTTGGATGATGAAGTAGAAACGTGGAAAAGCATAAAAAAAAAGAAACATACATGTACGCCGCGCGAAACGAGCCTCGACCCGTACAACTAAAGCACTGGCGAATCGTCGTTTTCGGTGGTACAGCAATTGCCATGACTCAAACATGAGTACAGAAACTCTGTTAGAAGAAGCACGGTGGGGTGCTCTCGAAGAGAATGAAGTCTCAAGTCTCAATTGCGACCTGCAGTCCGGGCCCAAATCGGATAAATGTTCCCAGGAGGAAGTACAGAGAGCTGGTGGCAGGACCTACAATAGTCGTGGTCCCGGTTTAGCGGTTACTCTAGTTCCGTTCTTGTTTAGCGGGATGCCCTCTGAACAGCGGTTCCAAAATCTCGTGGCACGGTTGAGAGCCTCAGTACTCATGCTGCTAAATGACTGCCAATCAGGTTTAGCGGCGATGCCCTGAAAAGGGGTTATGGGATCGATCACGGCTGCTAGACTTCTGAATGAAACACCGTGTTCTGCTGCTGTCTAGCTAGGAGCAAGATGCCTTCCTGCGAGAAACAGCAACAAGCTTCGTGAGCGCCGAGCATAATTTGCCACGTCTTGCAAACTTGGAAACCACAGAAGATATTGTGGGTTGGGCCACAGCACTCCAACCGCGTTTCCGAAAAAAACCGAGCAGCAAAAAAAAAAAAAAAAGAGAAACGGATCACATGCAGTTCATGTTCTCGTTTACGCGGGACGTTGTTGCTTCTCCTCATCATTGGCCACAATAAGCATGTTCCTGCGGAGCAAGGACCACTGCCCTAAAACCTGACACCTTATCGACACCTTATCGGGACACAACACACATACACACACATTTTCCATGCACCGCACAGAGATTCCAACACAAGTAGCAAGAGTACTGCTCCCCCTGGTAAATGAGCAGAGAGCAGGCAGGCTATCACACACACACACTGAGACTGACGTCTTTTCATTGGTCAGCCGGTTAGCGCGGTCGATGCTAATAATAAAAGCACACACACACATCCGCTGGTGCACGATGCGATTCCTGCCTAGTGAGCAACACGTGCCGTTGACCCCTCTTATGTATACAAAGAAGCAAGGGTCTCAGGTGTCCATAAACGAACATGTAAACACTAAACTCCGGCCGTAGACAACACCTACACCGCATGGGCGATACAGAGAGATGATGCAACCGATATATTTCATGTGCACAGGCACCTGGAACCCTCCACTCCGAAAAAGCATACACCACAACAATGACTTCTCACGATGAAAAAAAAAATTCAACCAATGTCAACCCCACAACAAACTTCAACCAAGGTACGGCAGTCTCGCCTTATGTTGGTGCTCATAAAAATATGCCCCCCTCCGCTGCACGCCAGCAAATGTTCACAACGCTACTGGCCGAGAGCTATGGGCGCTCATGTGTATCCAGAGAAATACCGCTGCACTCTAAGGAAGGCACATCCAATGTACACTCAGCAAAAAAAGCGTGCAAGTATCATAGATGCAAAGAAAGCGCGTCAGTCTCTCTGTCGCTACACCACCCGACTAAAAAGGTGTCTAGTCATGCGGCCATCCGTGACCTCGTTCCCTCGACCTGCTACCTGTCCGTTCAGTTTGGTGGCAACATATACCCTCATTCACGACCGGTTACCCACCACGCCGACCTCTACAAGAATGATACGACGGGACGAAAGGGGAACTGGAGCGTGCCACAATTTACAACACCCGTTAGGATAGCGGCACCCCCACTGAAAAGTCGACATCGCTCAAACTGTGGCACGAGAGGTAGCTGTGCGTGACCATGCAAGCAAAATGACCAGCCATACACACCCTTAAAACCTCTCCACATACCACATCTTCCACCGACCAACGCAGACAGAGGGACAGACGACCACGGCTGTTAGGAGCTCCTCTAACAACCTCACAAACACGCCTGTCTCAAGCGGGAACACCTAGACCTACTTACAACAGGGCCGTGGGTGCCCGCACATCCGCGAGCCGCAGCGTCCGGTCGCGTGGCCGCTTTTTCTGCAGGGTACTACAATGTACTGCTCAATTCACTCTCAACCCTACAGTAAGTTCTACACTGCAGTTTCAGTTGAATATCGTAATAAGATCCCATGCTCCAGTCTCAATATTATTGCTATCTCACCGTAGCCAATGACAACGAACATGGCGTTCTACTTCCTTTCCCGCGCACAGGTCAGACGCGAGCATCGTTCCCGTCAATGCCGTCAGTACCACAAGGCCGGGGCATACTTCAATATATATACTATTGTAGTAAGGGGAGAGAGAAATGGCCGCGGTAGGGGCATGATCAAACACCGCAAAAAAACAACACAAAGGTTGTCGCCTAAACGGCCAAGATACCCTCGGTTCCGAAAAAGCATGAAAAAAACACTGCGATAAGTACTACGTAAATAACCATCGCGGAGAAAACGCTTCCTGGACCTGCACCTTTTTTGAAAACAGAGGCGGCAAAAACGCGAACGGGGAGCGTTATTCAGCCAGCAACACTAACGCATGGCGAAAGCCTCACGTGCCACCACTCGACAACCTGTGAGGGGGTAAAAACCTTCATGCGAAAACAAAGGGAGTGCTTGACCACTATTACTATCTGCTGATGATGGTATACAAGAGTAGGTATTCAGTTAAGAATCCCACCCTATAACTCTTGTATATGCGTACGTAGTCGCATTTTTTCATGGGTTACCCCGGAGAGGAAATAAGACAAGACGCGAGAGCCATGCGCAAAACGTGGGGTTCTTAGCAATCTGTAAACCCCTCCAAATCGCAGCAAAACATAATAAGAGAATAAAGCAGAACCAGCAAAGAGAAATAAGCAAAAAACAGACATCAAATCCAGGAACTGTTCCAATTTTCGCCAACAACAAGGCGTGCCGCTCTCGTCCAAGGTCTCCCCAGAGGGATCCACCAAAAGACAACCCGATAGCGCACCCTGGTTAAGATAGCAATGTGACCGCCCGTTACGCCTCATGTCCTCCTCCGGGTTTGCCCGCAGGAGGACAAGGAGGCGTGACACCATGCTGCGCCAGCCCCTTTCGGCAGTAAGCTAAGCCAGTCAGACCGTTCATAAGAGGCTTCGAAAGGGCTGCTAGCTCCCTCCGCGCAGCCCGCATAAGTGGGGAGTTGACGCCCGCCCGCATGCCATGTCCCAATAGTATCATGTCCTATTTCTGTCTGCCGCGAGCTAACCGTGATGCGAGACGATGCGCGACGATGCACTCGTTTCGTCAAGCCAAGTCTATCTCCTTCTCGTCCGCTCGATGACGGGTCGAGGGTTTCCCTCAATGACGCTAACGAACGCCACGCTGGAAGAGCTGGCATCGGGGGTCGAGTGAACAAACCAAGGGACGATCGGAAGGGCAGATTGGAAAAACGCTCTTAAGTAGATACACGAATATGAACAGATCTGAGGTACATACGGGGGCGGGCAAGGACACACCGGGGGTATAACAGTTATTCTGAAAAAATGTGAAAGTACTTCTTACTTTGAAACAAATTGAAATTAAGTGCCAGCCAGGCAAACAGAGAGCGTGTACTCCTACTCTGGACAATGCTGGATAAGATGACCACGTGTTGGTATCCCCTAAACATTCCCAGAGCCCTTCCCCGACGCGTTTCATTGACTGCCTCAGGGGGCGCGGGGTCATTTTATTTCAGCGAAGACTCCCCTTGCCCCCCCCGACACACTCACTCATTCGTCTCACCCTGTGACAGCCTTGCTGATGTCCAGATGGCAAAGCGGGCAGCAAACGTCCCGGTTCAACCAGTCGTCGATCTCGCTCACGTGAAACCGGTGGAAGCAGGGGAGGATGCGCACCTTGTCCCCTGGCTGATTCGAAGAGGCGGGCAAACAAAAAAAAGGTACAAAGGACGAGCACGCGACGACAGACAGTGAAGAGGTAGGGTAAACCCATCACAAGAGGTCCCCCAGATATCATGCATAATATCGCCCCCCCACCGTTGACCTAAAACACCCCAAAACTCTCCGGCGTGAGATCCAAAACGGATCGAACGGTGGAGGGGGGGGGGGG